>JABMDO010000417.1:0-30239 GCA_014851415.1 Cnaphalocrocis medinalis
TATTCAGTAGGGAATTGTGTATCGAGAGATTTAAAACAATGGAATTAGTCAACACTTTTAATCATTTAGATTTTAAAAGAACTCTTTTATACTTTTCGATAGATGAATAACATCAAAAAATATGCTTCAAAATCATCTGCTTTTCAATGCATTTTGGAATTTAAGATCTTATCTTATTTGATATTGGTCGTCACAATCCAAAGCGATTATTTTTACGTTTTACTGCAAACCATTCAAAAAGTATTTTTGCAAATGCTGGTCTGCTTTTGGCAAGCGGGGAACTAATAGAATTTCACCATTTAGGGTATTCGGAATTCGGCCAGAATGCTAAACGTTTCAGATTCGATAGTACGAACGAACGCAGGTACTAAAATTACAAGGCTACCTATTAAAATCAATAGTAAGAAGTAAATTTTCAAATTGTGTCACAGATATAAGTCCTTGTTTATACCTTAGGTACGGTGGCCTGCACATCAAGTTACTACAATCTGTCAAATTTCTTCAATCGAACCTCACTTTTATGTCAAACGTGTTTGGTTCAATATCAACTGAGGAAAGGGGAATGCCCAAAGTTCAGAATAGTTTTGGCTGAAAAGCGCACACCAATAATTTTATGCGTAAAATATAGTATATAATGTAATTATTGTTGTGAGGTAATCATCAGATAAGTAAAAGTCGGAAATTCATTTAAAAAACGTTCTTTATTCATCGTCATAAACAATTAAGACGTCATCCAGAAATTGATCACAGACAAGACGTGGGCACAGCATCCCACAGTTCGACGGTCTACAATACAATTGCAATAGTATTGTTGTATTGCTGCACAACCTGTATTATTACTGTTGATCAAGATCAACACCGATCAGATTTATCAACACAAATAAATGCAACCTTAATAAAGTCAAAAACTTACCTCACGAGGTGCAATTTGACGAGTAATATCTTGTCTAATACCATCCACACGACTTGTGGTATTTGTCAATGTGTGTGATCTTCTTCGTAAAAGCTACCGTCCACAGGAGATGCATACATGTGTATGACCAACAATTGGTGCACTTTATTGATCTGCAGAAGTAGGCTGTCTTATTTCACTCCAAGCTGCTGCCCAGCAAGAATAATTCTTGTTAATACCTTAATACTTTAATGTCGTCGCTTGTTAATACCTGTTGCAATGAAAAAGCCCATATAATACAATCATATTGTCCACTGTAAATTGTTAAACAATCAAAAGATATTACGAAAATTATTTACCACTGATTAATCAATCTTTGAATGAGATTTTGCACCTCAGCGATAATGGCGGGCGAGTGGTTGCGGAGGAAGCGGGAGCGGAATCCATGTTCAAGCCAAGGTCTTCAGGATTAGATCGATCACCTGAGTCCATTTTTATGCAAATTCGTTGTTTTACTTAATAAAAATATTATACTCAATTTCAAAAGTTCAAAACTCGAGAGCTAACGTTAATTTACGTAAAATGACGTTTGACGTATTGTAAGTGGAGTTGCCACTGCAAATATAACAATCGATACCTATTGAATAAATGAAACAGTAATCAATATCGATTGTTTCAAATTATTAAAAAAAATACATTCATATTGTTTTTTGTGTACCTAGGGTGATCGAGATAGTGATTGCCCACTTAAGAAATTGACACTAGTTTTATTTCAATATAATCCTTTACTTTAACAATCAGGAATCTGAGTGTAATTATTTGACAACGTTAATAGTTTAGCAATGAGATAAGGTAGCAATAATTCAAACATCTAAAGAATATTTCATAATTATAACGTATAACAAAAAAAACTCCTAAAAACACAGTGATTGCCCACTTGACACAGTGATTGCCAACCAAATGAGACAGTTATTGCCACCTATACCGCACGTTGTAATTCCATAAAAATATTATTAAATACTTAAAATTTTAGATCTTTCGTAAGTTTTTGTGCGTTAAGATCTATTTCTAAGCAATTGAAATCAGTAACATCGTCCAAATAAGATACCATTGACTAAGAAAACGCGTTTAACTTCAAAATCTAGTAAAATCATCAAATCGTTCTATCTAGTTTCTCGTTATCTCAGCGAATAAATGGAAAATACCAATTTTGATACAGTTTTGAGGTTGTCGGAGGCTCAATGGGGGGTTAAAACATTGGCAGCATTCTTGTGACTCCACTGGTGTTGAGTATGTGCGTTGGCATTCGTTACCATCAAGTGATGCCAACAAAAAGCGAAAATGTGTTTTTGCTGCCACATCATATGTAATAAGCAATACTGCCGCCCATGGTCACCTACAACACCACTGGAGTCACAAGTGAGCTGCCAACCTTTTACCCCCCCCCCTCCCCCCCCTGGGGCCTCCGTTACCCTCACTCACTCGGCGAAACTACGCACAGGGGCTACTTCACGCTGGTTTTCTGTAAGGCAGTGGTTTCACTCCAGTCAAGCCGGCCCATTCATGCCGAAGTATGGCTCTCCCACAGTTGAAATTCGAAAGTTTTTTTCTAATTATTACTAACTGCAACCATAATTTGGTAATTCCATTTTTATGTGATGGGTGGCTCACAAGCATACGTATCACCTGATGGTAAGCGATTTCCACCGCTCATAGACACTCGCAACAACAAGGGGAATCACAAATGCGCTGCCAACATTTTAACTCTTTTCCCCCTTCATAGAGTCTCCGGCACACTCACGCGTTAGCGCCGCTTGACGTTGGTTTTTTGTGATCACTCCGTTTAAGCCGGCTTATTCATTCTGAAGCGTGCTCTCCTACGGTAAAATCTATATTCTATATATTCTATTATACTAATATAATAAAGCTGAAGAGTTTGTTTGTTTGTTTGTTTGAACGCGCTAATCTCCGAAACTACTGGTGCGATTTGAATAATTCTTTTTTTGTTGGATAGTCTATTTATCGAGGAAGGCTATAGGCTAAATAACATCACGCTATGACCAATAGGAGCAAAGACAGAGCGGTAAATGTGTAAAACACGGGGAAAATGATTCATTTTTGAAGGCTTTCTTTGCGTGCGCTGCGAAAACGGTTCAAGATACACAAAAAATATGTATGAAAGAATTATTCCTCTATACATGATCTAAAAAAAAGTCCGCGACGGCATATGTCTATCTTTTAAGGTTTAGTCACAATGACCGTTTTTATGGTACCAAATTTGGTCGAAATAATTTGTTTAAGTTGTATCAACATAATAATATTAAGGGGGTTGTAAGGGGTTAAAAGGGGGGTAAAAAGTTACTTTTCCACGCGGACGAAGTCGCGGGCGGCCGCTAGTACATAATATAATTACGATAGGCATACATATTTCACATATTTAGTTGTTCTTCTTACCACCTTTCCTCCAAGATTTGCGGTAGCAGATAAAATTTTCCCCTATTTAAGGTCAACTTATTGTAAAAAGCAGTATTTTTCAAAACTCCTTGAAGTTAAGTACCTACCTAGACATATAGATATAAAGAAAGTTACAGGATATAAAGAAAATATTAGGTTCGATTATTATATCCCTCACGTGATTTAGTAAATACCTACCCGGGCAATCACTGTCTCATGCCTATGGCAATAACTGAATTCTGGTATGGCAATCACTGAATTTTTCATATTTTAGGTACAGTGATTGCCCACCCCCTTAAAATACTTAATGGAATAAAATTACGCCACGATAACTGCTTCAAATGAAACATTAAAGCTTTAACTAACACGTCGTTGTGCTTTAACGCTCAAAAAAGAAAATTAAAGTGATACAAACTTCAAAACCACAAAATGTGTCCTTAACAAATTCTGTAAGGAATTAGCATTTATTGAAGTGACTGACACCCGCTGTCCTAAAACTGCCATTACAATATTTTTATTGAAAATTTTGCCAAATGTCTTATTTAGAACTCTAGTAAACAGTATCTTAGTGTTATTTAATGGATTTAATCTAAAACTACACCTTTGAAAATAAGTTAAAATGTATGTTAACCTTAATTCGGGCATTCACTGTACACTGGGCAATCACTATCTCGGTTACCCTAATTGGTGTCCTGGGATATTTATTAATTATTATTTTTTATTTTTATTGACTCTATTCGGCCTGGTGGTAAACAAAATGGTAGCCAACGGTAGACAACGGATGAAGTATCCTCAGGGTATCCCATCCGTTGGCATCGCCATACTGGCCCGCAAGCGTGAAGCAAGGAATCTGTCACGACACTGAATAAAAAAGCGCGAAAGACGGTAACCTCTCTCTCTTTCTCAAGTATGGTAAACCCCCGCTGAGTCTCACTCACTGAAAAAAACACAGCAGTTAGGCTGCTATTGACGTTTGGCATGTTGACATTTTGGGAAATTATGAGCTGCTATTAATTGTTCTATTTTGAATAAATAAAGAAAATAACGCCTAATATACCTAAGGACGCATCCTTAGGTACTTTTATTTAGATCCTTAAAAATCCGCCCCTTGAGTGGTGGTGCGTACTCTAATCGATAAGAATCGATTTAATTGACGTTTGGCTCTAAAATGGCAACTCGGCTCTGCACTTCCAGGAAAAGAATGATTCCTGTGTTAGTGGGGTCAATTCAAAACTTATTTAGTGTGATAAATTATTTTGGACTTTAGGGGTAAAACGAATATGTTGACCATTAAAAATAATTAAAAACATAATTTTTAACCAAAATCTTTTTTATGGGCGCGCTATGGCCATTTTTGGGCATCGTGCTTTGACAGATTGTAGTAACTTGATGTGCTGGCCACTGTACCTACCTGTTTTTAAAGTCTGTGAACTTAATAATATCAACCTCTTATTATAAAACGGAGACTGAAATTAGTTACGGTTTGAAAATGATCATCATCAGCAACCCACACTCGTCCACTGCTGGACATAGGTCTCCCCTAATGCATACCACTGCTCCCGATTTTCGGCCACTTTCATCTAGCGCACACCAGCCAGCATTCGAATGTCATCATCCCATCTTGTCGCAGGGCGTCCAACACTACGATTACCGCTAACTTGAAAATGATGCTGTCACTTTAATAACAGTAACAAATTAATGTGACAGAAACAAGTTTAAGCCAATAGTATAACTCTGATTCATAATCATGTAAAGTAAACTGACAGATGTCAATGTGTCATCCCCATACATTATCACTCAATTTGACACATGCAAAATGTCAAAATGCATAGAAACTTGTCATTTTCATCTGTCAGTTTACTTTACATGATTATTAAAGTATAATTTAGACCACGTTTTGTAAAAAGGGAACAAAGGATTACCTAACCTAGTTCAACATAATGTAAATTATTGCAAGTCATAATATATTACAATGATATTATAATAATCCTGGTCTTTATATTTTTAAATATCTATTTGAAACAATGAATCAACACGTCGAAACAAAGTCGAAAAGCGTGTCATGCATTATGTAAACGATTAACCATGTCTTGGTACGTACAGTCATACATCAAAGTATACAAAACTATCAAATTTCTTCAATGGATTTGAAATCTTACTGTCAAACATCATAAGTTTTAAAAATTACGTAAATCGCAGCTTAAGTCTTGAGTCAGGTTACCCAGGGAAACTCGAGGATCAAGTCACCCCGGGGGTATCAGCTTTACACTGTATTGGAAGAGAAGGTGCGTTCCTTCGTACCAGTCGTTCGGAACGGGGTAATGTTACTTCGAAGGTTTGTCTCACTGAGTTTCTCTGTCGTTATAATACGATTTTTGATTATAGTCCGAGGCAAGAAAGTGTAGTTATGACCTTGAGTGCGCAGAAACCAATTTTGATAGAAAGTCTTCTTTTTTACAAGTGCGCCAAATAACGATCATCGCTATACTTTCGTGCCTTCAGCTATACTCTAACTTGTTAGGACATGTGGTAGATGACACCGGCAATACCAGTGGCGTCAAAAATTACAGCAGCCGTGGCAGGGCCCCCACAAGGAGGACCGACGATCTAGAGAGGATCGCGGGAGGTCCTTGGATGAGGGTGGCACAGGGACCGATTTATGTAGAGAACATTGGGGGAGTCCTATGTCCAACAGTAGACGTCTATTGGCTGAAATAATGATGATGATGTGCTCAATAATGATGTGATGATGATGTGATGTGTTCACATTAGCCGCAGAACTGACAACCGTTGGAGCCATAAAGTCCTTGAATGGAGACCGCGACTCGGCAAACGTAGTGTTGGACGCCCTGCTACAAGATGGGATGACGACATTCGAAGGCTGGCTGGAGTGAGCTGGATGAGAGTGGCCGAAAAACGGGAGCGGTGGCGTGCATTGGGGGAGACCTATGTCCAGCATTGGACGAGCGTGGGTTGCTGATGATGATGTGCTCAGAGTATGCTGAAGAAGTAACGTAATATGTGTGAAATTGTATATTATCTGAACGCAGAAACGCGTTTTCGTCCCAGTACGACATTGTTCTATAGGGAACTGGATACGGCTTGGATTACCGGCGGGTTTGTTTCAAAACATTTTGCATACAACATTGTCACTAGACATACGCTGAGCCTTTTTTTCATGTTGGAAGAGCCGGCCATCCATTACAGCGCTGACATTTGAAGATTAAAACAGAATCCAATTCGATCACGCGTGATATTATTTATTTATTTTTGAATTTGTTGGTCTCTTTACATATTTTAAGATTGACCAAGGTAGGCCATAAACTGGTACTTAGTAATTTGAATGGAATCGCTTATTACGAAGTAGCAGATCCAACAAGTACTTTTGTATGGTTTTTGATTTTTGAAGTAATATTTTATTTTATTGGGCCATAAGGGCCCAACTTTAAATACATTTTCTAACAGATAAATCCAATTACAGAACGTATGACGACGATTTAGTGGGTCTAGTTCCCATGTGCAAAGGTCAGATTGCAGTTGTGAGGCTACTAACCAAATCAGGAGGCTTATTATAATGAAACCTTCCCCTAATTAATGAGAAAATAATAGATTCTTATATTTATCGAAAATAGTTAGTTAGTAGTTAGAAGTTAGTTAGTATTTCACCAAAACATATTTTTATGTAGGTACAGTTTTCATGCTACATTCCACCATGTTCTTTCATATCGAAAATCACGAGAATCGGGGGCTTATCACGTTCAAAAGACGCTTCTACCCAGTCACAGGTCACCAATTAAGCCGTATTAAAAAAAACTACTTTTTGCGCTTAACCCGAAAATTCATCCTAGGACTCCAGGGCCGGTACCTAAAGATTTAAACCACTAAACCAACAGGGCGTTCATTAGATTTACCCACAATTTAATTAAACACAAACAAAACCTAGACCAGAACTGCCGACAACACGTCCAACCCCACAATTCACTTTAATTCACCTCCCAGCTTCCAAATTAACTCCGCTGCACTGACTCACAAAGCGCCCCTCATCTCACGGCAATAGTGATGGGACACTTGTCGAGTCGAATTCATTCTGACTCGAGTCACATCGTCACAAAATATAGGTACAGTTGTATATTACAATGTCACTTTGACTGCCTCGGTGGCGCAGTGGGTCGTGGGTCGCAGTGAATGAGGCTACCGGACGGTCAATAGGGGAGAAAGGGCGTTAAAAGGTTGGCAGCGCACTTGTGGTTCCACTGGTGTTGCAGATGCCTATGGTCGCAACAATCGCTTACCGATCCGTCCCACCTATCAAAATATAAAAGACATCCTTTGGAAAATGTACCAGAGCGATGTAGATTTCTAAAGAACCAACCAAAAGACCACTCTCAAGCCTGAAACCCTTTTTATGTGATAGGTGGCAGGCAGGCGAGCAGACGCGCCACCTGAATGTAAGCGATTTTCGCCGCCTACGGACACCCGCTAATCCAGTGGAGCCACAATTGCACTGCCAACTTCTAAATTGGGTTTCCGGGACGGGACCCTAACTTAATCAGGGAAACACATCGCAAACTGCATTACATCAGTTCTCTGTGAGGATATCACTCTGATCAATCAAGCTCATTTATGCAGGGGCGTATCTCACGCACTATCAAATTATGACTCAAGTGATAAATATTCACTTGAGTCAAGTTGAGTCACATCTCTACAACTACAAAGCATGTCACAGAAATTATACAAAGCGGCATTCTTTCAGTGGCGATGGTTCCGCGAACAGGTTAACCGCAATTGCGAATTATGCATTTAAACTGTGCCATCCGGGATTCGCTCCAGACTAGGGTTACCCCTGGACAAGCGAAAGCGATGTCAGCGTTTTTTTATACTGGCGAGAAAAGAGCAAGCGGGTCGCCTGTTGGTAAGTATTCAGCGCCCTTAATCATAAGTTACTGCTGCGATCAGAGAGGACGCTTTTTTGAAGGTCCTGAAATCGTAGCCGTAGAAAATTCCACGAGAAACGCACAGTACTTACTACCACCACATTCCATCTTGATTTTTAGCATGGTAACCATCAAGATGGAATCAACCGTTTGCGTGTAGTTCGTTGAAAGAATTCAAGCTAAAATAATGTAAGAATGTTTGAAGAAGCTTAGAGGATAGGAATGTGCACCTTTCTAGACGAGAAGTCGTAGGTTCGAAAACGAGTAGGAACTCTGGATTTCTGATGGGATAGGTATTCTGACGGTGCAATCACGATCCAGTTGATCTATAAGGAAAGTGCCATATAACTCGTCGAGTCCTCTGCGAATGTGTACTGCGTATTCCTTAAAACCAAGATGTAGGTCCCAACATACGTAAAAGTCTACCATCGCTTCGGATTGTCCCAGTAGAAATCTATACTTAAACCAGCGGAAGATTGTATGTGAATCTCTTTTGACATTTTTAAGTGTTCTATACGGATCAAACTTCTATCTCGATACGCCACTGTCGCCAACCCTACAGAGTTCGCAACCGTTCATTTGACTAAGTTCCTACGTTCCGCGTGATGCACTACGAAGTCGTGGGAAAACATTAGAGCAAAGAGCTTTAAGCTCTAGGGCAAGGGCAGGGCTAGAAAATGTGCTTAAAGTCGCAGTTTGTAAGCAGTTGTCTCGAAAACTCACTCCAAGAATTCACAAGATAAGTATATTGTGAAGCAGGCCATAAACACTATTGGGAAGACTACGGGCAATCTCTCAAGAGGTTGACGATAATGGTAGAAGACTAGTCAAGAATCCTGTAGTAGAGACCACGAGGTTAGGTAAGCGCAATATAGGAAGATCCAGCTTCGGATGAGATCTTTCCGCCCACAATCGCATAAAGAGGACCAGTAACTGAATACAGGGGGTAACTAGGTTATACCCTAGTTCAGGGGTCACTAATAGGCGGACCGCCCAGCCACATTGTGCGGACCGCCCAGCCACTTTGTGCGGACCGCGTGCCCCCATATATGACGAGTTTCTCCCCAACTTTCGTAGACGCTATGACGGGCCGCTTGGACTTCCCCCGTCGTGGCATGCCCCCCTATCGTAGACGATACGAAATGACGAGCCGGTAGGACTCCCTCCTCGTAACAACTACAAGGGCAACTTTTTTTATTAAACTATGGTCGACGCTTGACCACAAACGCAACTGATGGAAAGTGAAGATGAGTACGGATGACACACGTATGCCTAGAAGATGCCTGTTCACTCTTGACTTAAAGATGTCCAGATTATAGTGGAAAAACTGACCTCGGCAGGGAGTTCCACTCATTAGCTGTCCGTATGATAAATGTGAAGCGAATCACTTCATATAGGCATGGTGGAACTTATCAGACTGTTGAACTTGGGACGCCTGCTGGCAGTGACTAGACAACTAAAGCCTGGGACAAAATCTAACGTGCCGCATGTAGGTGGCCTTCGTTCAGTCAGACAAACACTGTTGATTGATTCAGTCGTTCGTCATAATCATTAAACTCCAGGCACGCACTAGTTCACCTGTTTGTCATCGAGTCATCAGCATCACTCAGGCTTCAGCCACCCTATAATTACAAGACATTACTCGTTTCGCCGTGCACATTATGGCTTTATAGGAGCTGATTTCAAGGTACAAGTAAGTATATTTATATTAGCTTGAGTCATAAATAAATAAATAAGAAAGTGGCAAGGACTGAAAAGTAGGTATACTATTTATAAAGAGGTAAATTCTATATACATTGACAAGGCTTATATAAGCCTTATCAAAATCTATAGAATTTACCTCTGTATGTATACAAGCCAAGAAATCAAAAAACAAGCTCTATACAATCGTCGCCTATCGCCATCTATTAGTAAAGAGTGAAACTAATGTCCCGAAGCGAAGTGCGAGCGGGTCACTAGTGTATTAATAAAAGTATGATGTGGTGCATAAAAAAGCAGAGCGTCAGCAAACTACGAAAAACATGATTCCACAGCGTAAATGCGTGCTAACAGCGCTGAATACGCGCTGAAAATCCGCTCCCATTGCGCAGAAAACGCGCACCCAAAATTGGGAAACGCGCGAAATCTCTACGATTACGATACGAGTTTTTGCTAGGCCTTCTGTAAATTTGTGACCACAAAGAATTTCTTCGCAACTATTACAATGACAAATTTGTAATATGTTATTTTTCTACAATGGAAAGTGTCTTTTTGATCACATTACATTGGCAAAATTAACTGTGTCCTGAGCACAATACAGACCAATATTATTTTTGTGTAATAATGTTTTTTTAAATCTTTGTCTTTATTAGCTGCTATTACTCCACAACTCCTCCAACATAGCCACTTCAGCCCCGACAGACGTGCCCGAGTGAGCGACATCGGCGCTTTGCTCTTTCTAGGTCACAGCCTTAATTACTAGGAATGTAGGCTGCACTCGAGACTAGGCTAAAACTGCCACGAGTGGCTTCACTTTTAGCTGGCTGTCTAGAACAGACTTACTTACTCTTTTTTTATACAGCGTGTAAAAAATCAAAGTAGGGTTGTCCCAAACATAGATGTTTGGGACAAACCTACTTTGTTTTTATTATTAACTAGTGGCCCACCCTCACATCGTTTCGGAACTTAGTTTGCTAATCGTCACCAATAGATGGCGTTGGATGTCGATTACATCGCGTTAGTGTATCGTCGAAAAAACGAAGCGATATAATGACTCTCAGCGCCTTCTATGGGCACAGCTTGGAAGTAATATCCCGAAAGTGAGGGCGGGTCACTAAACTCAGATTTTTAATCATGTGGAGTAAACTGACAGATGTCAATGTGTCATCCCCATACATTATCACTCAATTTGAGAGATGGAAAATGTCAATATGTATAGAAACTTGAGATTTGCATCTGTCAGTTTACTCCACATGATTAAAAATCAGAGTAGTTGTAAACTATACTCAGATTCGTGAAACGTAGATCGAAATCAAAAACATGACAATAGTTATGTTGAATTTATTGATTTTTAAGCAGCATTGTCAATTCCTACCTTGTGAAGATGGTAAAGAGATTGATGGTTAACATTAATAAAAGTAAAAAAACTAAAACCCAACTACGACAAAAAACGTCGCTGAAAAAGTATAAAATAAGCCTTCGTTGTCAATTTATGCAATATTCACTATGTAGAGATAAAATTTCATGTTTGGAAATCCGCAGTCACACGTTGTCAAAGGGTAGGTATATTTAACGTGTGACTACGCCTTTCCAAACATGAAATTTTATCTCTACATAGTGAATATTGCATAAATTGACAACGAAGGCTTATTTTATACTTTTTCAGCGACGTTTTTTGTCGTAGTTGGGTTTTAGTTTTTTACTTTTATTTTATTTGTACTATTTTGGTGTCCAAGTGCTAGTAATATATATATATTCAAAATGTACAAGTCAAGCGCTTTCAAATGATACCAAACACGGCATATTTATCATAACTTTATTTTTTTACTCTGTATGTTTTGTCCGCTAGAGGGCGCCACATTAGATTTTGTGAAACTTCATATAGCCTATAACCAGCGGACGATCAAGACGCTTATAATGATATGTCATTTGTCGAATTCTGATAAGTAGTTTAGAAGTTACGTGGAAACAGATGAACATACATACATACATAGTACATACATACATACATACATACATACATACATAGCCTGTCAAAATCATAACCCTCCTTTTGCTTTGCCGTAGTCGGGTAAAAACTAAATATTCGTGGTATTTTAGAGGAAAATGTTCATGAGAATCACTTTTTTCATGCTATCTTTGTCTTCACTTTTCTGATTTAAACTTGCATTTTTTTTCTTACTTTACAGCGAATGCTATAAAGAAAAAGGTTTATTTAATATTATTTTATTTTGATGTGAAGTATACGGCTTTAAGGTCCACTTGCGCGTGCGCATATGCACTTTAATCTCGAATTATTCGTTAACACGGAACTAAATTTAGAAATTGTCTTGCACAGGTCGGATTAGCGCTTAACACCGGGGTGATAAATTAGTTATGGGAATAACTATCACGGCATTAATGAAATAATTTTCAACATCGGGCACAAATGGACCTAAGTATTAAAAATGTATAAGTACATTGTGTTAAAACCACAATTGTAATAATAAACAGGCTTTTGCATATTAACAGATGATTTAAGCAGGATCTTAAATAGGGACACCAAACTTCGCTCGTGGCTGTACAGACCAATTCGCGATTTTACGTACAGTGGCCAGCACATCAAGTTACTACAATCTGTCAAATTTCCTCAGTTGATATTGAACCAAACACGATTGACATAAAGGTGAGGTTCGATTGAAGAAATTTGACAGATTTTAGTAACCTGATGTGCGGCTGTCTGTACAATCACACATCAAAGTATGCAAAACTGTCAAATTTCTTCAATCGACTCTCACCTTACTGTCAAACGCATTAGGTTGAATATCAATTGAGGAAGTTTGACAGGTAATGGTAACCTGATGTGTGGCTGTCTGTACTTTTCGTCATGCATGGCGAAAAGCCAAAAGAACTTTAAGTCAGTTGGTAATGAGATATGACTTAAGTGATTATTTCTTTCATGACAATAAATAATAACAACATAATAATTGACAGTCACATACAGCAGATATACTACTTAAATATAAAGAAACAAAATAGTAGCTAAGTACTTACCAACTGGATGGGTTGTTAGAAGGGATGTGACACCTGAAAAAAAAATGGCATTTTAATATTTATATCATCTATACCGACAATATATGAGGAGGTTACCCCATCAGGAGGTTATTTCTACAGACACCGATAGGGTTCAACCAAAAAGACGAAACACTTGCGTGATGTTATCGACAACTAGCACCATCTATTGTTACAATTTGACACTCATACAAAAAAAAGCTGGGTTTCGCAAAATCAAGTACCGAAACAAAGTAAGGGCAGGCCCCTATATGCAAGCTGAATAATTCGCCTGCATTATTTAAATGTCATAGATGGCACACGAGCAGACAGGTCATCTGATGGTATGCGATTGCTGCCATCCGTAGACCCCCGCAATACTAGTGGAGTCAAATGCGCTACCAACTTTTTTATCACCTTTCTCCCCGATTGGGTCTACTACTCACTCAATCACATCACGACGGCCTTCTGTGAGGCCGTGTTATCACTGTCGAGCTGGTCCATTCATGCCGAAGCGTGGCTCTTCCACGTTAAAAGCAAAATACGATAAATGCACACTTGTAAAGGCTGTTTAAAAGGATTTTAACTTCGTCTTTAATAGCGCGCAACAAAGCCTACTCGCGTCATTCCGCTCAGGCGTCATTTCCGTGGACGTCCATAACAACCGTAAATGGGACATCGATAGGGTTGCCACTAACTCGGACTCGAGTCATCTAGTGAGTGAGGGTAGGCTCAATTGGGGAGACTCGACTCATAGTTTGGGTTGGGAGTGCACTTGTGACTCTACTTCTGTTGCAAGTGTCTATGGGGAGCGGCGGACGCTTGCAATCGCGTTATCCGTTTGCTCATCTGCGACCTTCCACATAAAAAAATTGGATTTACTTAAAAATAAACGTCGCGTTAATTCCCGTTTTAATAATTTATAGTTAAAAAAATTGGAGCTTCATCAGGATCAGGGTGAGTGGTCTAATTTGAAACAGTCGTTACGACTGAATCGGATTTCGCCTCCCTTTCACACGCGGTCTGTGCACTCTTGTATAAATGCGACAGATATATTCTCATTCGTTAAACTACCAGGAGCGTGCCGGCTCCATACAACGCTTACGAAACCAATGAGTCGCCTATTTTTCTTTATACATCTTCATGTTAGCGTCGGTGCGTGGCGCCCCTATTGTCTTGGCGCCTGTGTGCGCCGCACACGGAAGCGGCGCGGCCCTATACGCACATGTTTCTAGCACCACCATTCAACAGTAAAATCATTTACGTTGCACCAAATACGATAACATACAACAATTTAATTCCCCAACACAATGTAGTAAAAAAAAACACAACAAACTTCACGTCGACCGGCTGGCCCATTTCTACTTGTCCCATTCAGTGGACGTCTACGGAAATGACGCCGCCGGCGGAGGCTCGGCTTTGTGGCTGAGATTGTCCGCAAAATGTTTTACAGTTTACTCTTTGCTACAACTAAAGTGTGATATTAAAGTAGGTATGGGTACTATTAAGTATTCTGTGGTATGAGTAGAGAAATTATTTTGTCCTGCAGTGTAACAAATATTGAAACCGTTTTTAATATCGGTTAGATTAAACTTTTTCGGTGGTTCCAGCATGCTCTGCTAGAAGGGAAAGCCGCCTCTATCTATATCCTAACTAATATTATAAATGCGAAAGTAACTCTGTCTGTCTGTTACTCTTTCACGCCAAAAGTACTGAACGGATTTGAATGAAATTTGGTATACAGATGATCTAGACCCTGAGAAAGAACATAGGCTACTTTTTAGTGCGAAAAGGGGTTGTAAGGGGGGGTAAAAAGTTTCCATTTCCACGCAGACGAAGTCGCGGGCGGCCGCTAGTCAGTATTATACTTATATTGACTAATTAAGTATGAATACTTATAGTATTCATACTTTATTAGTCACTTAGAACTCTAGTGTCTTAGAACACTATCAGTTAACTTACATTGAATGCGTAATATGTTTCATGCTACAGAATTTCTCTCATCGTATAATTTTCAATTAAAAACATCCTTGGACTTATTACCGGTTATTGACATTTAAAACATCTTCATAGAGCTCTATCATATTTGTAACATCTAAATGGCAAATGACTAGCTAGTACTACTTTTATTTTCAATATAATTTGGTAGCTACATATTACTTTTCGTAAAGAAGTGATTCCGAAAGACCACAACAAGGCTTATATATGTTAAACTGAAAACACGAAACATTTGCGCGATGTAGTCGATGCCCAGCGCCATCTATTAGGTATAGTTTAGAACTACATACTACAGAAAATACGGGATCCCGAAACAAAGAGAGGGCTGGCCACTAGTATAGTAATAAATAAGTAATAAATTATTAACAAAAAAATATCTTGTTTGGTGACCAGAGAACCTACAACGAAACCGTCGCGTAACGAACGTAAATAAATATACCTATCGCATCCTAACAAAGACGTACAGCACATGTGAAAGAGACAAGAACAAAGCTTTGGCACAACTGTAACATCATAACATTACAAAACGCATTAAGAAGGCATTCATTGACATCAAATATTTGAATTGTTCAATATCTGATTAGATAAGAATGTTCGTAAAAAAATCTCTATCATATTTTTTTTTATATTTGCCCGATAGCCTTTTTTCCTATTTAAGATAAAATTCATCAAAAAACAGATATCTGCAGAATTAAGCACTGGACTGGTACTGATCTATAGGCACAGATATGTAGCACAGTAGTGATCACAATAGATAAAACTGGTTGCAGTGATACTGGTTTGATTAGAACATGCATTGTCACTCGCTTAAAAAAGAAACTAACTAGGTTTATTATATTATTATTTAGTTATGTATGTTTGTGCCTCCCGTCAGCTGTAAAACACAATTCATTCATCACAACATCCTATACAGATAACCCACAAACATGTTCCTTTCTGATAAAATTATAAACACACAATAATACCGAAGTATTTTTTTTTGTTAACGTTATAAGACCCAAAAGCTTCATAAGAGGCAAAGACAATTGATTTTCTATTGTGTCTGCTGTCTGGGCCTTACGACGTTGATGGACTTAAACCCGCACACAGTGAAGGCTACACGTGTGATTCTGCCAAAGTCAATTGTTCACCAAAGTCAATATTCCTTGTAATATTTTATTTTGACATTTTTACACAAACAACAGAATTACTTGGTGACATGAAAATGTCCTAGTTCCTTCCTTCCTAGCTGATAACTTTATTAAATACTAGCTTTTGCCCGCGGCTTCGCTCGCGGCTCCCACTTCCCTAAAAGAAGGGGGTTAGAAATTGGCAAAAAGTAGCCTATGTTACCCTCCATCCCTTCAACTATCTCCACTTAAAAATTTACGTCAATTCGTAGCTCCGTTTGGCCGTGAAAGAAAGACAAACATACAGACAGGCAAACAGACACACACAATTTTCCATTTATAATATTATGGATGAATAATATCAACAGTACAGTAAAGGTTAACTGGTAGAGAATGCCCCTGGGCATTAAGTTCGCCTATTGTTACAAATTTTGTGCAATAAAGTTTAAATAAATAAACAGTTGATTTAAATTGTGCAATGATTGTAATTAACCACAAATACTAAAGGATAATGACATTGAGTGTTGTTGTATTATGGCATGAAAAGGTTTAGGTATCAGGGACATAATAAAATTATATAAGCATTAAGTAGCTATCTATAGAAGTACTTGTAACAAATTAAACATATTTTTATAGTTAGGTAAATCTATTAAGTCATTATTTTTAGTAAGTAGGTACCTTTGTTTATTTTGACACCCATAACATTAGTTTCAAGAAACTGATGATAATGAGATGTGGTTTTATATTTATAACGACTTAATTCAATACAAACTAAGTAACTTAACAAAAAAAGAAAACCATTGCATTAAATTTAAAAAGTAGGTATCATCATAAATGTATGTCCTAATACTCATAATGTTAATGTGAGAAGTAGGTAAATAATTTGCCACGCGAATGCACGCGTGCACGCAGCGTCAGCAATGACCTATCATTGCCGGTGTCACTTATCTGCGAGACGCAAGCAATTGCCTCTGATTGACCAAGTTAGTACCGTCGAAAACCGGTCGACGCAAGGGGCCTTTCAAATTATTTTGCTAACCCTAAAACATGATTTTACTATCAAAGTTTATCTGAAAACCTAAGTACGAGACCTGTACTTGCTGTTACATTCTAAATCAATACTATTTAATAACAAATACAGAAGAAATCAGCTACAAAATCTGACACAGACAAATGTGATTTAGGATGTACCGTTTGAAGACAATATCACACTTTAGCCTTGGATATAATCGATAAGTCTTACCTTGCACAATAACACACTTAAACTCCACTGAGTTTCAACCAGTTATTAAATGAATACACTTGAAATAAAAAGAATATCAACAAAGATATTGGAAATCGGAATTATTGACAGACAAGCAGACAACCACCCGTACTATAGACAATTTTTGCTTTTTAGTGCGTGCATTTTCTATCTGTCAAAATGTTGCATTAGGACTACAATAATCCTAAAAAGTAATTTATTCTTGCTCTAATATAGTTTTGATGCATCAAATTAAAGTGGGATAGCGCTGTTGAAGCTTAGAAAGTGATGTTTTAAGATTGGTTGAGTAATTCATAACATTATGCTGCTTCTTTATTGTTTTGTATATAATAACGGAATTTATAGAGATAGTTTTTGCACAACGTAAAATAGGCTTTATAAACAAAAACTCCTTGATCTATCTCATGCAGTTCGCGCATAAAAGTAAATCTGTCATCTGGACCCTTACTACCAGCCGTTAAAGCAGGCCTGCTATTGAACTGCCTTGTTATTTTGTACTATGACATCCTTCACGCAGGCCTGTAGCAGGCCTGCGGCAGGGCAGTTACGTTGACGTCTTGAAAACCGTTCACCTTTTTTTTTGTATGGACTTTTCATAATATGAGCGCATAATAATTGTCAAACTGCGCGTCTTTTGAGCGTGTTAAACGTCAAATAAACAATCTCTAAAAAGTTACTTTTAAGCCAGCTTTAACAACATTGTTAATGATTTGCCTTGTAAATGGTGGCATTTTTTCGCTGTGTTACTATTGTGTGGTTGTGTTTAAGTGTGTTTTTGTCCCCCGGTCCGGAGTTAAAAGTGTAGAAGCACTTTATTACTCATACATTGATAGTAGATGCAAGAAAAGCCTTGATTGATCTCTACTTGTAATTATTCTGATAATGTGTGCACACAGTGACAATCGACCGTGAACTACCTAGTTAAAATTGTAAACAAACAATCGGCGCGCATAGGAATTTAGGTCGCTGATCTGCAATATCTAAATGTTGAATGTAATCGTACAAAAAGTTTTCTTGTCCCGTCCTTCTACGAGCATCATTGATGAGCCTATTTTTCCGTTTTATTTTGGTCTTTATAGGTCTACCCAGTACTGGAAATATAAAAAATTGTATTACAATAACTTCATGTTATAGTTCCATACCTTTATCTATGTATTTGTAAATGCAATTAGATTTGTTAATAAATATAATATTATGAAACCAAAACTGTTTGTGATTTCTAAGTTTAATTACACTTACACTCTTATGTAGTAACTAAGTAAATACTGACATACTTTCGACCATTCTGATGCAGACTTTTTAACAGTGGGAGAACCAGGCTTTGGCATGAATGGGCCGGCTCGACCGGAGTAATACCATGTCCCACAGAAAACTGGTTTGAAGCAGTGCATGTGCCGTGTTTCGCTGTGTGTGTGAGGGTATCAGAAGCAAAATCCAGGGGAAGGGGGGTTAAAATGTAAGCAGCACACTTTTGACACCACTGGTGCTATAGGTGTCCATGGGCAGCGGTAATCGCTTATCATCAGGTGATCCGTGTGCTCGTCTGCCACATGAATCATTAAAAAAGAGTTGAGCCTTTCAGCCTTTCTCCCGCTGCACTCCACATCCTCTTGAAATGTATATTTTGTTATACCCTACTGCTTTTCTCTGGGATCATTCAAAACTCCCAGCAGTTGGGTATATCTCACACAATGTCTTGTTTGTTGGTTTTCACTATAGTAAATATTCTATTTACCACTAACATACCTACATAAAGTGCAAGTACAAGTAAGTTATTTTGTAATGTAAAGTGGACTCCACTTTCCGCACTTAGACTCTTCTTCGGTCCATTATATGTATGTGATGTAAGTAAGTTATTCATAAACACAAGAAAAAAATGCTATGTACTTACGACATTTTAAATGAAGAAGACTGCAAACACGAAAACTTAGCTGCCCTGCCGAGCCCGAGCTATGTCTACTTCCTACAAAAGTAAGTATCAGCGAAGTTCGTAAAGTTTAAAGAAACATCTTGTTGCTACGTATTCGTAGGAATCAGAAAAAATAACACTTATTTGTCTGTGACAAGTAATAAAAACTTCTCAAGTAGTTAGACCAAAGAATTAAAAAAAAAGACTAGAATTCGAGTTTAGGATTTATATTCAAACTAGTATGAAATATTTAAAAACTCATTAATATACAGAATATACAAGGTATACAATATCTACAATAGTTTAGGGAGATTGGCTATGTGCAAAGCGAGTAGGTAGTGGTGGACAGATAACGACCGCGCACAACACGGCAGAAATTGGAAACAAATGCAGATGGTCAACTATCAGAAGTGTTGATTGCGATACAACCACCAATATTCTCTACAAATAATAGTATGTTATTGTTAAAATTGGTGAATAAAAACAGGTTTTGTAAATATTGAATCAGTCTTTATTAGTCATATCTTCGAAGAATTTAGAACATTTATAATGAACAAATTGCCGAATACTAGGTTTGCCCCAATGTTGTTTGTTACTGGTCTTTGACAAGCTGGAGGTGATGTTAACATAGGATATTAAGGCACTAAAATGCTTGCACTTGCTGCTTTGATTATAGACACAGTCACATTTTACACCAGTGACAACACAGATCTGTAAAAATAATAAGAACAATTAGTAAATTGGAAATGACTTACATGTAATAAAATAAGTACAATCCCCGGAACTAGTACTGGGCATACCCAGGTGCATACGCTTGCTAAAAGAGTGGTCAATCAAACAGAGCAAGCAACACTGGATGAGATCGACAGGCCAGACACATGCTAAAGTCTTAATTACAGAATTTTTCAACAAGTTCTCACTAGAGGCTCTAATGTTATTTCGAGAACAATTGAGGATTCTCACAAGAACTATCCCAGGTCACTGCAGATTGAACAAACAGATAATTATATCACATAAACAATACTTACGTTTAATCTGGTCTTGTATGGTGTTAGTGTCACAGACGACTGACGAATTACGTGGGCTCGTGCTATGTAGCTTTGGCCGTTATGTCGCAGTTCTTCCACATTTCTTACATGCTTGGCTAATAGGAATATACATTGCCTTTTATCTCAGTTTGGGGTTGGAAACTAAGATTATGTGCAATAGTTTATAAACCCGGTATTTATTATTATATTAATTTTACAGTAAAACTATTGAATAAATTGCACTTAAATAATGTCAACAATACTATTTTAATCTTTGATTTTATTTATATTTGCAAGAAAACTACCAATGTTGACATTGATATTATTTCAATTATTTGACAGCTATCCATATTTGCCAGTAAGAATCGTTCAAAAATCTAGGTAGGTAAGAAGAGTACAGAATAGTCGCACGCCATATGAATTACTCCATAATTTTATTAAAATCTACTGTGAATTAAGAAAATTATGCTGATTAAGTAAATTACACTCATAAAAACGTACTTTTAGTCAGCAATTGATATTATAAAGCGAAAACTAAAAAACCGGTAAAACGGGAAAAAAATATCATAAGATTTCCGAACGATTCTAGGTTGAATCAGTAAGCAGACCAGAGACAAGGAAACCGTTCACCTTTTCGCCTAGCAGTGCAATAGTCGTTCAGTTTTTATGGGCTCATAATACGAATCTTAGCAGCGCAGAAACAGGCCTGCCTTTGAACTGCGCTGCGAATGGATGGTTTTCGTATTTGCTGGTATTACGGGCCCTGTCAGCTGACTGACGTCCGTCATAAACGTCAAAAGTCGGGAAATGCGAATTGCGAATAGAAGTCGCGAACGCGAAATATTGATAAAATTTTGTTAAATTATAAGATCGCGTACCCCTAATCTTCTTGTTATGAGTGCCTATCGAAACGCATTTACACAAAAAAGGTTACTTCGTAGTAATCTCTCGTTGTGTGAAAGTGAAACATAGTTAATGTAATCATGAGTGAGCCAGCGAAGCAATTCGAAGTAAACTCTGACCCCAGTTTATCGAATGCTGGTATTTCTGGGGAAATAGGAAGTGGGCCATCGTTTAGAAATCCGGTGCCTTCGACTTCGGGATTAGGAAACACCGTGGGCCCGCCAGCATTGCCCCCTCGGCCCGACTTAGGAGTGCAACAAAATTATGGGATGAATCAAGGATATTCCTACGGGGGTATGGGCGGGTATGGTATGGGGGGAATGGGGGGCTATGGCGGCTACGGCTACGGCGGAATGGGGGGGTACGGTGGCTACGGCGGAGGATACGGTATGGGGGGAATGGGTATGTCCCCTTACGGAGGATATAACAGATTTGGTGGGATGGACATGGGAATGGAAAGCAGGTAAGCATTTAAAAGCTACTTTATGCAAAAATAAACTGTTCTTGGTAGGTACTCATTTTTTTGTTGGAGTTTTCTTATTAACATTGTATTCAAACTTTAAGAGCTCATTTACTTGTTTGTGGCTAATCTGCAATTCTTTTGCTACTAGGTTATTTACCTTGTTAACCTTGAACCATGAATATATCAAACAATTTAATGTCCCTTCATGCTTTATAAACAACAAACAAAGACCTTTGTCTATGTTTGTACTGTACATTGATAAAAATAAAAAATGTACTATAGTCGGGCCGTTGTATCATGCCCGATTTGACAATACCTTTTTTTTAATTTTGCACTTATCCTTGTTATGAGGAACACATTTCGCGAATCATAAAGAACTTTATGATTTAAAAGTAGTTCTTTATGATTTGCGAAATGTGTTCCTCATAACAAGGATAAGTGCAAAATTAAAAAAAAGGTATTGTCAAATCGGGCATGATACAACGGCTCGACTATAGTTAATTTATTGACATCATTAGTTTTAAAAGAATGACCGAGCTTCATCAATGTCTTAAGTAATGAATACAAAGAGCATGAATATTAAATCATTCTTTTGACTCTTACTTTTAAGTTGTGTGATATTTACTATGTATGTTGTAATTAATCATTTATTAGCCAATAAAATCAAAATGAAAATCTTTAATTTTTTATTTGTGTCAGGGATATCAGACTGCAGAGGAAGTAGGTACAAATTAGTACTTAAAAACTAATAAACCCAGGCTTGAACAAATCCAAATGTTCATCATTACTAAATGCCCTCACTAGACAAACTAGGTTGAAAAAGATATTTCCCACCAACAACGAAGTATTGTGTCTGAGGCCAAAATCCACTTCGGGTTGCTAAGCCAGCATAGTAGTAGTATTACGCAAATGTTGTGGGCGATTTTAATCTACAACCTTTACTTACCTACTACGCTGGCTCAGGAATCCTAGGTGGGCCTCTGACTTCATACTTCGCCATTTTGTTTGGTCCTGTGCCAATTCCGATTAAACGTTTAGTGCTTTAAGGTCCTTTGCGACTTCGTCCTTTCAGCGATATCTCGGACACACCGCAGGACAACCTTTGGTGTATTTTGCAGGGAACATCGCTAATTACACGTTGACCAATGAAAACCTTGAACCAGTCCATTCTCTCTATCTCTATCTCTATCTTATTTAAATAATCATATAGGTTTATTGTTGATTGATTTATAACTCATCCAAATAGTGGAACATTCTTTTACTAAAGTTTATTTCTCAATAAGACAATGTAGGTAAGTTTCTACAAAAATATGCAAATCATGAGGCCATTGTTTCACACAAAAAACAAGTTGTTAAATTTTGATGTCATCTATTATTTTAACCACTTACTTTCGTACAGTTTTTAACAATGTTACCTAAATGTAGAGAAAAGCTAAGGCTAATCCTATTTAAGAGTAAAATGGGAAGAATATAAATGACTCTAAGTATGAGTAAACCCAGTATTCACTAGTGAAGCTAGCAATAACTAAATGTTCAAAAGGCAAAAATTTTACTTCCTTATAAAATTGTGAAATCATTTAGTCCACTCAAACTCTGTTCATGACCATGATGAAGTCTGGCCAATTTTGGTCATGACCATAGTTGTTGGTTGTAGCTTGCGTGTGGCTTATGTAGCCAATTATTTTCACCAAAAAATTCTCGCACATGTGAGCCCACCATCTACGTGGTAGCAAGTTGTAGTGAAAACCGTCCAAAATCCACCTTCCGCACGCAAAAGCCGTATGAAGAAGGAATTGTAGGCCAACTAACCGACTTTTAACTCATCGCACTTGGAATCAAAGCCTAGAGATCTAGGCCTTGAGCTCTACCTAAAATGAAGAGATTGTCGAAATCTCTTTTATTATATTTTAATAAATCTATTTGAAAATTAAACATTTTTATTATTTTATTATTATCATTTCAGATTTGTCCAAATGGCAGAGGAAAATTCAAGACCAGCCTTTGACTCTATACAAAGCTTCGTGAACGCAGTCGGCAGTGTAGCGATGATGTTGGAGAACACATTCTTCGCTTTAACCAGCTCGTTCAGGGCTATATTGGGTAAGTAGATTTAACCATTAACCAGGCTATGTACCATATGAGACCACCAGATTTTGAACTTTATGCAGTTATGATAAGGTTGAAAACCAATGAAAAAAAATATGTCTAGTTGCCTGGTTAAGGGTTAAAACATGATCATCTTGCCCATATCCTGGTTCTAGAATGTATTCATTCACATGCATTTAATGTTAAGTTACGTCAGTTATGTACAGACTGCAACACATCAATGTCTACAAATCGGTGAATTTCTTAAATAGATTCTCGCCTTTATGTCGAACACGTTCAGTTCAATTTCATTTGAAGATAGTTTGACAGATTACCGTAACCTAATGTGTGGCTGACTGTAATATTTCCTTCTTCTATAATATTATGTCAGTTGATAGACAAGTGCGCTACCAACCTTTTCACCCCTTCTTCTTCTCATTGGGTCTCCAATATCCTCACTCGCGCGGCGTGACACTGCGCAGGCACTTTTTGTTGCCTGTACAATGTGTTTATCGTAATTCAATAAGCACTGTATAGATTTATCTTTATTGAAATTTATCCTATGCTAGAGTACTTGCTGAACTTGTCATAATAAGATAAACATAGTAACTCTTATCAGTAATATGTATTTTCCTATTTGAGTTACACTAGTTTATTTAAATTCGCTTTCGCTTTATACATATTTTATTTTTCAATTTCAGTTCATAATTATGTATAATTGAATAGACTATGAAATAGATTTTATATTATTAGGAAGACTAGAAATAATCAAAGAAGGAAGACCTTCTTTGATTATTTCTAGTTTTAGAGGAACTAAAATGACTGAACACTGAAGTGGGCGTTAGTACAGTCAACTCCAAAAATATGTATACACTTTAGGACCTTGTCACAATACATAATGTATAAGAAGGTAGAAGTCGTTCTTATACATATGTATTATGACAAGGTCCTAAAGTGTATACATATTTTTGAAGTTGACTGTACCTGCACAGTTGTTTCAACTATCGCAGTACCTATCGTGTACTTATTATTATTTTATTACTTACTAGCGGCCGCCCGCGACTTCGTCCGCGTGGAATTTCTTATAACCCCGTAATGCTATTTAGCCTATAGCCTTCCTCGATAAATGGACTATCCAACAAAAAAAGAATTATTCAAATCGCACCAGTAGTTTCGGAGATTAGCGCGTTCAAACAAACAAACAAACAAACTCTTCAGCTTTATTATATTAGTATAGACTACTTATACTTCTGTCTTCAGGCGTAGCAGAAAACTTCGGCCGACTGCGTTCGCTGTTCGCACAGTTCTGGTCCACTTTCGCAGTGGTGCGGAGTTTGAACTGGATGGTGCGGAAGCTCATGGTCTTGATGGGTATCAGGACGGAATGTGAATTTAAGGTAATGTTCTGATATACTCCGTGGCGGCGTAAGTGTGGGCCCCGGGTGCCAGGAAGCAAGGGGTGACAAATAACGCCGTGACAACTATCATCATTATTTCAGCCAATAGACGTCCACAGCTGGACATAGGCCTCCCCCAGCGTTCTCCACACAGATAGGTTCTGTACCACCCTCATCCAAGAGACTCCCGCGACCTTCACTAGATCGTCGCTCCACCTGGTGGGAGGCCTGCCACGGCTGCGGACTCTAATCAAGGACCTTTGCGCGAGTATGGACCGCCTGGGGCGGATGACTGACTTTTGCACTCCTCTTCGCTTTCTGCTTCCCCCCCCCCCCCCCCCCCAACCCCCTCTAACCCACACCACAGGGATAAAGCCTGTATTTTACCGCCTCTTAAACCTACAAGTTTTATCAGTGAGACATTATCAAAATTAGGTCTTGAGTCCCAATTTGACGTTTTCCATGACGGGGTAGTACTAGGAGCAGATAGCAGTCTTAATTCTTATCACATATGTTTATTATAGTATTTTAGTCACGTGTTGCCGAGACAAATTATTTTATTGTCAATGCAAACCATTTTTATCTGAATAAGTTTATTGCTCGATAAGGCCTGACGTCTTTTTAAATGAGATAAAGGTAGGTGTGAACAAAGGCCGAAGCGTTGTAGGAAAACAGTTTCTTTATGTTTAAGTAGTGGCCCGCCCTAACTTCGCTTCGGGACCGTAATTCAGAAACGAACCAATAGATGGCGTTGTGTCCAATTACATCGCGCAAGCGTTTCGTGTTTTCGGTTTACCTATAAGCCTTGTCGTTGTCTATATAGAAGTTATCTCTTTATAAATAGTATAGATTACCTATAGTGACTCTTACTGCATTTTTTAATGTCAGGCAGACAAGCAGACGGATCTCCTGACTGTAAGCGATTCCCGCCGTCCATAGACACCTGCAACACTAGTAGAGTCACGAGTGCCAACCTTTAACCCCCTTTCCTCCCAATGGGTCTCCGGTACCCTCACTCACTCGACGAAATACAGGGCAGGCGCTGACGCTGTGACTGAGGCCTTTGTATCACTCCGGTCGAGCCGGCCCATTCATGCCGAAGTGGGGCCTTCCCACAGCTAATCTAAAACCTTGAGTATTTATCATAGCAGTCGAGAGATAGAAGAATGACTAAACATAGATTATCATAGCTCTGCTTACTTTTGATAAATTCGAATACAATATTTTATCGGCCATATTAGCTGACGGAGGAGGGAGGGGTTAAAATTTGTGAAGGGGGAGGGATAACTAGCAGGGGTGAACTCCGAGGCAAATACGCGTTTACCTAGACGTCTTAGGGCGTACATACCTGTAACTGTGGGAGAGCCACGCTTCGGCATGAATGGGCCGGCTCGACCGGAGTGATACCACTGCCTCACAGAAAACCGGCGTGAAGCAGCCCCTGTGTTGTGTTTCGCCGAGTGAGTGAGAATACCGGAGGCCCACTCGGGGGGGAAGGGGATAAAAGGTTGGCAGCGCACTTGTAACTCCACTAGTGTTGCAAGTGTCCATGGCCTGCTCGCCTGCTACCTATCACATAAAAAAAAACATACTCCGTTACTTGATGCGGCCGAGGGTGAAGAATGTCTGTCTAGTAACAGCCTATTCAATCTTGTTGAAAGCTTGAAAACTTCAGCCGGTAAAGAACTGCACTCCTTGTAATATACTGTCACTCATGGACGTATATAAGGGGGGCTCCAGGGGTCCCGGACCCCCCCCCCCCCCATTGAAGCCTGGTTTGACACATAAGGTTGAATCGGCTATAGCCAAGGGCGACTTAATTAAGGAGTCGGCAAG
The DNA here is from genome assembly GCA_014851415.1 of Cnaphalocrocis medinalis. Lineage (NCBI taxonomy): Eukaryota > Metazoa > Arthropoda > Insecta > Lepidoptera > Crambidae > Cnaphalocrocis > Cnaphalocrocis medinalis. The sequence goes on from JABMDO010000417.1 coordinate 27,001, forward strand.
GTTGGTGGGGTAGCAAATTGTAGATAGCCCTGGTACGCGCACGCTGGGTCCTGCCGGTCTTTAAATTGTACTTCGGGTGAGCCGCATTATAAAATATTATTTCAATTAGGGAAGTTGTTCCGAGCACGGGGGGGGGGGGGGGGGGGTGATTCGTAATTGTTCTGCAATGTGGGACACCCCCCTTGTCAAAGAAATATATATGTTACGGTAAATGTAAGCAATCGGTAATTATCTATAATCACCGGTAATTGGGTATTTGACAATTTTTAAAAAAGTATTTTATTGTATTCTTAGGACACTAAAGATACGTTTGATAATTGTCTATTTCATTTTTAAAGTTAATTTATAACAAAAACAGCCATTTTAAATAATACGATTCAAATTTCCCGCCAAAACAGCAAGTCACGTGACAAATTAGCCCTCGACGTCATGATTCAATCTTTGAGTATATAGCCACTGGAGATGCCATACCGGGCGATTCCCCTCCGGCAAAGTACATTGGTCAACTATTCGGAACTGGTCAACTAAGTTATACAAAACTACTTGGATGTCGCTACATCGCCATTTTGCATCGCTCCGTGTCGCGTGACGTTTCTCTTAAAAATGGGTGAATTGTGCAGTATTTTCATGTAAAAGGCGATCTGGACAGCTAAAATTCGCAACAAGATCGCGTTTCCTATCATAAGTAATGACTTTTATTAATTATCAAATGTGTATTAAACTAGAAAATGTATTTTAATAAAAAAATCGTTACGATACGTAAACGACAGAAAAATTTAATAATGATATCGTGGTATAAATCAACTCGACTTTGAATGAATCATTCACTCACTGCAGTTAGTTTCAAAATCCGTTCTTTTCATTATAGTTTGAATAAAATAGTATAGACGTATATTATAATATTAAAACATTGTAAAGTGAATTAGAGAAATTACTGTCCTTTCTTCTGGTCATACGATATTGGAATTTATTCTAAAAATAAAAAGGTGGCTATAAAATATTTCGAGGTAAAAGGAATAAAATATGTGGTCCGGGAGTATCATGCATGATAACGGAGTAGATAGTAAACCATAATTGGAGCTCGCTAATTTTAATATAGAAAAGTATACGAATGTTCGTTTATCCAATATTTCAAAAAAATTAGACCCCCAGAAATATATTCGACACGTGTACAATAAACTTATTCATTTTGAAAATCAATATAAATGCGTAATAAGGATTTTTTGTAATATTTCAATAAATCATTCTAATTAAAAATATATTGTTTCATTTACTCTCCCTTTGTTTGTCCAAATGTTTAACCCCAAACTAACAGTAACACCACCGTTCACAAGGGGAATTTTGTTGTTTCTTGCATCGTGACGTCACGCGTTCTGATTGGCTACAAGCCGTTTTAGTTTTGATAATCCACAGATGCAAAATTTCTTATTTATTTTTAAGAAATAAAATATTTCTAATGTTTAATTTGTAAATTAACATAGATATTCTGAATCAGCGTCGTAAAATCTACATAATTCAATTATTTTCTTATTTAATTGTTAACCATGTCAAATACCGAATTATAGATAATCACCAATGCACATGGTAAATGTAGTGAATTATCCATATTTACCGGTAATTATATAAAACTTCCACGCGACCGTGGTAAATATCGACATAAGCTCCCAGATAACAATTTAAACTTGAATCTGCTGAATCTAAGTGCCCTAAAAGTCTTTCTTGCTTAAATAAATAATATTTTTAGGTTTAAATCCCTAAATTGGTTCAGTGAAATGCCAAAAAACATGTTAGGGTATGGTTAGGTATTTAGGGTAGAGGTTAGGTTAGGGTTATTTTTTTTATGACCACCCAAAAATACTTAAATTTTATTCCGGGTGGTCATAAAAAAAAATAACCTTAACCTAACTTTTTATGTACCACGAAAGCCTTTCTTACATACGTTTGCAAGTACCTACAAGTAACCTTGTTTGTGTGTTCTCTAATTAATACAATTGTCAGACTGTTTATTATCATAAATAAATACCTGCTGGTCAAAAAACATTGGGTTTTTATTTATTAGTTTTGTGAAATTATTAACCAATTTTTTTAATTTTGTGAAATTATTAACCAAATTTTATTATATTTAAGACTAGAATTGTTTTTATTTCAATAAACATTTGATTCTAATGTTTGATTTACTACATTTACTAAAGGGGTATGGTAATTTTATATAATTGCCGGTAAATGTGATTAATTCGAAAGTTTTTACAACATTTACCACGAGCACTGGTTATTATGCATAGTTCCCGGTAATTATACATAATAACCGCACTATCCACATTTACCGTAACATATATATACGTCCGTGTCTGTCTACACCAGCCTATTCAATCTTCTTGAAAGCTTGAAAACTTCAGTCGGTAGAGAACTCTACTTCTTGTAATATACTCTCACTAATCATCAGCTATTTGTCTTCAGGCTTGGGCGGAGGCAGTGGCGGCGACACAGAACGGCTCGGCGACGCCGGAGCAGCGAGCGAAGGGCTCCAGCTGGCCCATTCTCATGTTCTTCGGAGTGGTGGTGGCGGCGCCCTACCTCGTCCTCAAGATGTTGAACGGGCTGTCTTCGAGTATTAACGAGAGATGTGAGTATCGAAAGAGGTTTCATCGTCATAATGAACCTATAGGATGTCCATGGCTGAAAATATCATAAAATATCTAAAAAAAAAAAGTTGTCTGGAAGATATCGCTACAAGCGATAAGACCGCCTTATTGTACTGTTTATAGCTGTTGCTTCACTCATGTATTCTATTTCTGTGCAATAAAGAATATCTATCTATCTATCTATCTATATCTACTGCTGAATATGACATAGGACAGTCACTACTGATTATGCCAAAGGACGATCACAACTGATGATGCCATAACACGTAATTCACTACTGAGTATGCCCATAGGATGTTCCTTCTAATCTCCAATTTTTATTTCTTCATTTCAGTAAACGACCCCACCACCTGGCAGAACCCGCATTATAGTAGTCTAACGGTTTTTAGAAGTGGGTCTTCTGTACCTTGTACTAAGTATTCTGTGTCCATACTTACAGAAGGCTTCCTCTCTGCCATGACTGCGAAGAACGAATCATGTGCTTCCTGTATATGCAGGTCCAGCAGATGAGGCGACGGCAGCAGCTTCTTGCATTGGCTGCAAGCGTACCGGTGTGAGGCGTTGTAATGGTCTCAAACTCTAGCAGGTCTGCTGTGA
>JABMDO010000418.1:0-30856 GCA_014851415.1 Cnaphalocrocis medinalis
TAACGGTTTTTAGAAGTGGGTCTTCTGTACCTTGTACTATTAAGTATTCTGTGTCCATACTTACAGAAGGCTTCCTCTCTGCCATGACTGCGAAGAACGAATCATGTGCTTCCTGTATATGCAGGTCCAGCAGATGAGGCGACGGCAGCAGCTTCTTGCATTGGCTGCAAGCGTACCGGTGGGAGGCGTTGTAATGGTTCTCAAACTCTAGCAGGGTCTCTGCTGTGAATAAACAGCCTGGGATGTTGCAAGTTGATTTAATGCTGAAACACAAAAATTAAGTTTTTAATTTCTTGAATTTTTTTAACACTTGAAAATAATTACATTTTTGGGAAACTACCGTTTTGACACTTTCTCCCTTATTTATTACATACAAAACGGAGACTAAAATATTTTAGTCACTTTTTAAAAATTAAGTTGTCTATTTTATATTTATAACTTTATAATTATCATATTTATAATTCACAAACGCATCAAAGGGACAGCATAAGTTTTAAACCAAAACTAACTTGAGATCAGATCACGTTTTGAAATAGGGGATTTGGTTTTTGTTCAAATACATGGCACCAGGTGGCAGCACCGTCAATGTAACTACTCGTTTTTTTAAATAAATAAATAAATAAAAATTCATTTATTTCAATAGTCTGTGTTACATTCAGTGGCCGAGTCTACCCAGTAAGTTGTCATAGACACTTGTATTGGGTATGGCTCGCTTCTTCCCTTACGGATAGCTAAGACTAATTACATAAATGGCGAATCTACGAAAATTATAGTTAACAAACCAAATAAAATATAAGAAAAAGGTAAAAAAAAATAAAAATTGTGAAAGGATGCAATTACTATTTACTCTTTGCTCAATGTGTGTGTGTGTGTGTGTGTGTGTGTGTGTGTGTGTGTGTGTGTGTGTGTGTGTGTGTGTGTGTGTGTGTGTGTATGTGTGTGTGTGTGAGTGAGCGTCTGTCTGTGTAAGAGGGAGATACAGAGAGAAAGTGTGTGTGGCTAAGTGTTTGGGTTTATAAGTTGGTGGGTGTTTGAAAGGTAATGCTGGTGCATGTATGCCCTACGGATTTTTTGCCTTGGGGTCGGTGATGATAATGAACCACATACAGGCACCAGGCATTTAGCTTTCAAACGTTCAGCGATTTCTCATAATAAGTTTTCTACCTCATCGTATTTGAGTGTGGTCAACCATAGCACAACAGTTTTCCTGCAGAGACGTGGTAACATCGGATATAGGTCAAGTATTTTATTAATTTTATTATAAATAAAAGCGGACTGCCCTATGTATTGCCTTCGAGCAAAAGCTGTACGTAGGCGGGCAACGCGAGCTACTACATGTTTCCTTCTTTTATGAGCAAGGTTAACATAGGCATGTGATTTATGGCAATTTAGAATGAGGCTTAGAACATAAAGCTTCCTTATCGAGAGAAGCCCACTGAGCTTGTAGAGAGAGTCAGTAGGAAACCGATACGGCTTACTGTAAATCACTTTAATAAGAGATCTCTGGGCTCTTTCCAATCCCAAGACATGAGTTTTACAAGTCCCTCCCCACACCGAGATGCAATAGGTGAGAACTGATTGTGCTAGGGCAATGTAAAGTTTGTTCTTGAGTGAGTTTGACATGACTTGTCTTAGAACCTTAAAGACCCACATAAGTTTTCTAGTTCTATCTATTAAGTGCTCAATGTGGGGGTGCCAGACAAGGCGTTGGTCTAGAATTACACCAAGGTACTTAACTTGAGTGACCCTATTTAAAGGGCTACAAGAGCAATTTACATTTCTATTGTTACGACAGTGGTGAATCCCAATTTTAAAGTTATTGCTTGGTTGGGTTTTTATGGAGGGAGAAAAGCAGATATAATTTGTTTTCTGTGTGTTTAGGGTCAGTAAGTTGTCTTTAAGCCAATTTGAGACAATAAGTAGGCCCCTCTCTGCTCGTGACTGTGCTGCCTCCCATGTACGGTCAGTGAAAACGATAGCGGTGTCGTCCGCATAGGAAAGTATCCTGCCACCGACATCCCGAAGATTACAAAGGTCATTAATGTATATAAGAGAGTCGGCCCAAGGACACTTCCCTGTGGGACCCCGAATGTGACATTAGCCTTTTCACTATGGTAGTCATCTATTTTTACTTCCTGTGTTCTGTTCCGGAGGTAGCTAGCAAGAAGGAGGTGCGGGACACCTCTAATACCAATATTCTCCAGCCTCTTTAAAAGAATGGGAACAGACACCGTGTCAAAAGCCTTTTTGAGGTCTAGGAAGACCGTGAGACTTCTGTCACCCCTGTCTACATCCTCAGTAATAGTAGTGGTAAGATCTAGGATAGCATCCTGTGTTGATAAGCCTTTCCTGAATCCATATTGGGAAGAGGATAGTATTTTAAATTTATCAAGGTAGTCGACCAGCCTTTTGTTGAGGAGTTTTTCAATTATCTTTGAGACAGTGGTGAGAACAGAGATAGGTCTATAGTCATTTACATTAGTTCTGTCCCCACTCTTAAAGACAGGGGTTACAATGGACCTTTTTAAAGAGCTGGGGAAAACCCCAGTGTCAAAACAAAGGTTTGCAAGTTTGCAGATATGCGGGACTACAATTTCTCTAGCGTGTTTAAGAAAACCGGTACTAATACCATCCCAACCTGGTGCGCTATTTGAGTCCAGGCTGCTGAGAATGGAGTTTACCTCTGCCTGATCTGTATTTAACAGTACGAATGAGGACGATTGAAAACCGTTAGATGTGCTAGGTATTGATCCGTACATAGAATGATTCGACTGCTGAGCAACAATGCTAGCTAGTTCTGCGCCTATTTGGGCGAAGAAGGTATTTACAAAATTTACCGAATCTAGTGGTGATGATTTTAGGTTCAATAGAGCTACGCTCCCAGTTTTAGCTGGTTTATACCTTACTATATCATTCACTGTGCTCCAAAACTTACGTGGGTCCCTGACAGAGTTCCTGATTTGCTCGCTGTGGTAATTACGTTTAAGTTTATTTATTAAATTGGAGCAATAGTTACGAAAGCGTTTATAGGTGATACTTAATATTATGTATGAGGGTCCTTTCTAAGCTTAAGTTGCATACTATTACGGAGTCTTATACACTTCAGGGTGCCAGCTGTCAACCAAGGTTTAAGAATCTTTTTATTGTTGGAGAAACGGATTATTTTAGAGTTTGATTGAATGGCTGACCTGATTGTTTCAATTAAATAGTTGGCAAAATCTTCGGCTCCTGAGAATGTGTCTATGCAGGGGAAATCTATCGATAGGAGTGTTTTACATGCACCATCAAAATCAATAATGAGCTTAGATCGAGTAACCGGTTTGTGCGTGGGTGTATAGGATAAATAAAGGAGTATTAGATTATGATCCGTAATTGTGGTGTTCAGAACAGCTACGAAAGGTTTATTAAGATTCAGGTCTAATTTCAACATAAAATGATCGAGACAAGAGTTTAGTCGCGTAGGTAGGCAGTGGCCTGGTAAGAGGCCATGGAGCGCCAATACATTTAAATAACTAAGTCTGTTTCGTCGATGTTGAGATTTTTCTGTATCAGTTGGAAGCAAATTTATATTAATATCACCCGTAACCACAATGCTCTTGTAGTGTGTGATGGTTTCGAGTTGCGAGTTAAGGGAACTAACAAATCTATCAGCATCCAGAATGGAGGGAGAACGGTAGATACCAAGGAGGACAGTGTTTGCTATTTCTACTTGGAGCCCAGTAGCATCCAGAAGGTTAAGTTCGGTAACCCTTGCTCGATGCATATTGTTTATGTACACTACTACACCATCATTTTGGTTTAGTAACTTAGTTGTTTGATAATTTGTGTAGTTTTGTATCAGCGTTGTGTATTTGTGTAGTTTTTTATACTCACACTTCATGACATAAGCTCTCCTCATCCAGATCGTAAACCCCAAGTCTAGCAGGTGGCGTGTCTTTGCTGAACAGCTCATCGTCAAGTTTGCGTCGGCCCACGCCGTAATGTTTCAGTAGTTCCAATAAGGGCACGAGCTCCATCTGTAATAGAAACAAATTATAGGTTCAGTACTGACTGGCCGGATGGCGCATTTGGTATAGTCTGCAGCATGGAACAATAGTGATGACCTTGAGTGCGCAGAAACCAATTTTAGTAGAAAACCTTCTTTTTTACAAGTGCGTAAACTAATGGTCATGCTATTCTTTCCGCGCCAGCTACAGTGACCCTGCCTCATGCGCTAAAAGTCGGGTTCTATCTCCACCCTGTGAGGCAAACATCGGATCGTTCTTTTAATAGATTTTTAACATGGTTATGAAACAAAATTTAGTCCCCTTGACCTCGCTGTACCGTAGGTACCAATTTAATGCTCTTCTTATTTACCCGAATACTTGTTATGCTTATTATACGATATTTGTTGTTATTTTATTATACGCTCGGAGAATAGACTAATAAACATTATTCGGTAGCAGTTATTGATTTATAGATATTTTTTTAATCTGTTCGTAAACTGATTTATTTAGCTAGATAATCGGGAAACTAAGTTCAAAAATATACAGTGGATAATCTCCTCCTTTAGCTTTTGAAGTCGCGTCGGTTAAAACAGTGTGCTAATCAAAATGTAGCCTAGCCCCTAGACTATAATCATTGCATTCCGCTTAGGGCACCTAAGGTCCTTGACAGGACCTACTTGTGAAAAAAATATCATCAATAAAATCTTAACAATGGCGCCACTGTCGTTTACTTCAGTGGCTTACATACAGGATGTATCAATGTTCAATATTTACATCCTCTTTAACCGCGTCGTAAATAATAAATTACCTACGTAATTTATTATTCTACGACTTTTGGAAATTCGCATGATACTTTTCATACAAAGTCAAGTATTGCTCATTTGTATAATGAATTAAAAAAATTGTCAACGAATTGCCAAAAGTTTTAGAACAAAATGTTGGTCAGAAGAGTCGGTATTGTAGGTGGAAAAGGTGGTTACAAGAATGAAAATGTTTTCCGATACACCTCTGTCGTAGGTGAATCCTATGCCCACCTCTCGCAGTGGCCAGTAAGGTGTATTTTAATCTATAGTCCATTTCAGCTAAGAAGAGCCCTGTGACACTTCATCGCGTTCTGAACTACGCATTTTATGTTTGACAATGAAAAATATTTTTATTGTTTATCTTTTTCATTTAATTGCGGCATTATTCCAAAAAATATTCCAATAAAACATCTCAAAGTTATAAAACAAAAACAGTATCATTTACTTTAACCTTTAACCAGGCTATGTACCATAATATGAGACCACCAGATTTTGAACTTTATGCAGTTATGATAAGGTTGAAAACCAATGAAAAAAAATATGTCTTCGGCCTGGTTAAGGGTTAATTTAATGGAATAGAAAATAACAACATTTTTTAAAACAATCCTATGCACATCGTATTACTTGTAACGGAACGTGGAAAAAACATAGAGCTGTGACATGTCATAATCGGCGGCCATGTTGCGATTACTCGATAATCGGATTAGTACGAGTGCATCAGCCTTGTATGCGAGTTATGTTTTTCGTTGTATTTGCGTGGTGTTCGGTTATTGTTACTTTTTGTTGTTGTGTTTGTTATTGTTGACTTTTATTGCTGTTGTTTGTTACGTTTTTTGTTGCTGTTTTTGTTATTTTTTGGCAAAATGTGTGTTGCTGTTAGTATAAAAAAATCGATTCCATTTCCTTAGGAAGTATTATCGATTACCAGAAACAATCGCAATCATTTCATTATAGACATCTCTAAAAGTGTCAAAAATCGAAGTGTCACAGGGCTCTTCTTAGCTGAAATGGACTATAATGCAACGGCTGCCTGGCGGTCCCGAGTTTGATTCCCAGGTCCCGCCAAAATTTATAGGAAGGTAGCTGGGTGTAATATAAATGTACAACTTAGTGTTTATTTTTCTTTGTCGGGCTTTGGACTAGTCTTGTAGGTAAGCTAAACTCAATAAATAAATACCTAAATGTCCGTCTATTCCTACGTTTAAGGGGCCATACGAATGAAACTGGCGCCGCAAACCTATTTACACTAATAATTGTGGCAAAAATATGATATTTTTGAAGAAAATAAATATTACAGAATTAGATAGAAGTAAATTGGATTTTTCAAGATGCAATACAATATTTCTAACACGCGACAAGTAACAATAATGTTAATTATTGCTAAAAACGGCCACTTTTAGCAATAATTGACATTATTGTTACTTGTCGCGTGTTTTATATACCTATTGTATTGCATCTTGAAAAATTCAATATACTTTTATCTAAGTCTGTAATGTTTTATTTTCTTAAAAATATCGTATTTTCGCCACAATCAGTGTAAATAGGTTGGTGGCGCCAGTTTCATTCGTGTAGCCCCTTAAGAATGACACTGTCAAAAGTAGCCTCCAAGAAATACAACAAACGCGTTATGACTGTGCACTATTTATATAACACATAATCACACCGAATCGTTCGTTTTACTCGATTGCTTTGCTTCACAGTCACGCTGATTGACAAGTTTTTATCAAGGTCTTGTTTATAAGATCCGTAGATAGGTATATTTGTAACGAGTTGAATATTATACAGGTTACCTATTTACATACAATTTAACACTAACTTCTTTTGGTACATAACAGTTTAACTACGTATTTTTTGAATGCTTAGTGTTTTGCAGGTATCTTCTACGACTTCTCAGGCCGAATTCGATAACGTAGTGTTGTACCCAAGGGCATAAAGTCTACGGGGAAGGGGTACAGTCAACTCCAAAAATATGTATCCTACACTTTAGGACCTTATCACAATACATAATAAACGAAACTAGAACGACCTCTACTTTCTTAGTGTATTGTGATAAGGTCCTAAAGTGTCCTACATATTTTTGGAGTTGACTGTACAATTTTTCGGTGGGGTCAATTTAGGAAACATTTTTTCTGAGTCGAGTCTGAGAGCGCTGAGAGACGTCTACTCATTGTACATACGTACAGCGACACATCAAAGTACCTAAACAAAACAGTCAAATTTCTTCATTCGACTTTCATCTTTATCTCTATAAACATTAGGTTGAATATCAATTGCGGAAATTTAACAGATTGTGGTAACCTGATGTGTGGCTGACTGTTCTAGGAATACCTTAGTTTGCGACTCCTAATTGTCCTTAATGACGATGACTTATTTTACTAATTACATGTGGTTTCAAGTCATGTGTCTCAGACATAAGGACAGTCCAAAGGTTAAAATGAGTAACAAGACGTGACGCCATCTGTTCTAACAAAGATTAAGAAAGGTGTTTATAAAATCATGAACACACCAATGAACTTAACTTTAATGTATTCTTTAAACCTAGTAAACCTTTTATGAATAGGTACAGTGCCTACAATAAAATGTAAGCACCCCTTATGCTAGGACTATAAGATTCACATTTGAATAAAGTCGATATGGCATACACACTGTCGAGTATACTTGAATACACTACGTACCATTCATACGTAGATATAAACAGACAGCTTGATATCAAAGAACCGCAATAGACCATGACCACGGTATGCTTCGACAGTGAGACAACATAGAACTATGGCGTTTACCGTTAAATGAAAGCATAAAGTTCAAGCACATATTTAGTTAAGAGTAAAGGAGGTTTGGACCGTATTTCTTACAAGAGGCCGTACAACGAAACCATCCCGAAACGCACCAGAAAATACCAGCCGCACCCAACAAAAGAGATAGCATAGTGTGTGAAGGAACGGGGACAATTCCGTTTCATTGGCCCTAAGGACACCTAGAATAAAACGTAGGCTAAAATTATTTGACTGTAGGGTCAGCAGACAAATTCAATAAAATTTATTTAAAGCTAGAACTTAGGTAGGTAAGTACTCTAATTATTCATTTCTGCCTATAAGAGTCAAACTAAAATAGGTAGGTAAAAAAACCCATAGGACATTTAAGTACTCAGACCAACAAAAATTTTATTGTGGACTGTTAAAATGTAGTGCATACCTATTGTTATTTTGACCATAATCCATTCCAAAAAATTTAAATAGCACTCTTTTGCGAAGGGAGCCTCCATTGGCGGCGATACACGCGCTAAGGGGTTTCTGTCTTGATCGAAGTGCACTACACTAGTAGTAGCGGCTTTACTTTACTGCTTATTCATTTATACTGTGCCCCGAGCCCGACAGTTTTGTTGTTATACAATGAGGAAATAAGCCCATTGGCTACATCATCTTTATCATCAAGGTCATAAGCCACCAATCCTACCAAGAGCGTAATTTATGTAGGTAAATAGCTTGTATAGCTTCACTATATCGTTTAAGCATATCAAATAATTGTAAATGTTACAAGTAGACTGATTGTGTCTGGTCTGGAAGTTACGGTCTATTTCAATAATACGTTACGATATGATAACGGTAGACTACCTATCCATCATTTGTATGTAGATAAATCGTAAATTTATTAGTCCATTAGCTATTACACTGTGGTGTGGGTGTGTTTTTTATCATTATATGTTCTTATGACACAGAATACTAATTAATTAATTTGTAGACTTTGATGAATGAGTTTCTTATTAACCTTTGTGTGGAAGAAATAGCATTATTGTTTCGCTTACAAATTCTGTGTTTTTGATTTAGTGTTCGAGTGCTAGTACAAGTTTTTGAAGTTACCAGATTGCAGTGATTTATTATCTCTTTGATAAAGACTTCAGTGAATCCGATACAAAGAAGAAACATGGAAGTTCGCCAAAGAAAGGTAAAAAATACAATTAAAGAAATTTAATTTAATGTGCACATACTTTTTGAGGTTAGAATTTCTGACATCAGTTTAGCTTTGTTTTCAATAAAAAAAATCTTACAAAGAAAGAAAATTACAAAAATACAAAATAATAACTTACTTGTATATGATTATGTTATGGTAATGGCACCTAAATTATCGGAGACAAAAAAATGATTTAATTTTTATAAGTGGAACGCACCAAGGAATGTTCTTGTATTGAATTAATTTTGTTTTGAATCACATCACTTGTTATTCGTAACAACGTGACATCATGGAAGTGTGAACAAAACTGTCACTGCTCAAGAACATAATCAATCAGTGAATTTCGTGGTGGAGTGAGCGGAGTGAGCCTGGGTTTTTACAAAAATAGTTTTTTGTATGTCCAAGAAACATGTTTCTTTCGTAATTTTTTAATGTTGTAAGAAATGTTTAGATCTATTTCACGGTTGTGATGTTTATGTTAATCCAATATGGGAAAATTCAGTACTTACAGGTATTTAGAGGTGAGTGAACATTCAGGTGTGAGTAAATATTTGAATAATCAGCTTTTACTATCGCACCCGTATGTATTGTACATAAACTCGTTCTTGCATGTAATTTGAAAGATCTATACTTATCAGCAGTAACTAATGCTATTTAAATATTGTCTTAAAAAGTTGAGTGTAATCACAAGTGTGGTGTTGGTTAAAAAAGTATTAAAAACATGCATTTACAAAGTAGGGACTTGTTTAAAATTATAATTCAGGTAGCTTAGATGTTAATAGTTCATTCAATAACGCAATAAATAAGGAAACTATGTAATAAACAAATAGGCAATGTTACCAACACAAACAACATTTAAACCCATTTGATTCATTATGTATTTAATTAATCCTGCACATTTTTTTTTATTCTAAATTGTTAAAAATATTATAATTGAAAAAATAGAACAGTAACGGTCATAGATTTCCAGGGTTGTGATTTAAATAATTTGGATAAAAAGATTTCATACCTACTTAAATTGCTTTTTTGGTCAAATGTGTCCACAGAAGATTAGTGCTAAGCCTGATGTCCACACTCTACATGAGTGTAGGCCTGAGGTAGGAACCATCAGTGGGGACATCACTGGCCAGAGATCATGATGAAGTAATTGAAAAAAAATAATATTCATTCCATTTTCTAATCATAGGAAGTTGATAAGAAATATTTTTTATCTAGGTACTTATGTACCTAATTATGTTAACTTATCTTTTTCTTAAAAATGTATGGTAGGTATATTTTGCTCACCACAGTAAACATTATTAAGATGTTTAGTTTTTTTTTATATCCTTTTTGTACATTACAACTAGTAGTGGGCGTTAATAGTTATAACCATTAAATTAACACGATAAAAAAAAATACCCATTAACAATGTTAAGAAAAATTCCCGTAAAAAGCTAAATTTCACTTTTCGTAATTCTTTATGTAGCTTCTTGCACTACAGCATCACCTAGTGGATTCGTGCGGAATCATGTACCAATAAGCACGTATTTATTTTTTGCTAATATGGCGCCGAGAATGCGACGATGCGACGAAACTCAGATAGATGGCACCAATGGCGGTAGTGTTAAAACTGTTAAAAACTGTGTTTACGGAGTGAGAGAAAATGACGTCTATTAGAAACAAAATATGGTTCATTATTGTCCGAGAGAAAAATTAACTGAAAATAAGTTAATGTTAATTCGTCTAGTGGTGTGTTAAATTTAGTGATTTGGTATTTTTATTGAATGAGCTAAAAATAACCTTTGGGTGAAATTAACTTAATTCGTTGAGTTGGTATTTTTATTGTTTATGCGAAAAAAATACGTTTTGTGAAATAAACTGATTTCGTGTAGTTTGTTAAAATTACGTTTGTTAAAATTACGTTTTGTTAAAATTATTGAATCCGAATTTGCTTTCATGGCGTCGGTATTTTATTTCAGTAACAGAATTTATGTTGTTTCGTGAGATTCTGATGAATATGTGGTTTCGTAAGATTTTTAAAAACTGTTGTTTCGTAATATTTGTTTTGTTTTGAACTTTACTTGAAAAGTACCTAATTGAACTTAGGAGTCTGTGAAAATAATTATTAGGGGGATGAAATTAATTATGAGGGGGGGGGGGGTTGCGAGGGGGGTTTGAGGGGGGGTGAGGGGGGGGTGAGGGGTGAGGGGGGGGTGGGGGGTGAAACAGGAAGATAGGAAAAGGAAGGAAGGTTGGCATTCGGCATTCTAATTACAACACAACACATACAATTTTTATTTACAAGAAAGTTTTATCTAATATATATGTTACGGTAAATGTAAGCAATCGGTAATTATCTATAATCACCGGTAATTATAGATAATCACCAATGCACATGGTAAATGTAGTGAATTATCCATATTTACCGGTAATTATATAAAACTTTCACGCGACCGTGGTAAATATCGACATAAGCTCCCAGATAACAATTTAAACTTGAATCTGCTGAATCTAAGTGCCCTAAAAGTCTTTCTTGCATAAATAAATAATATTTTTAGGTTTAAATCCCTAAATTGGTTCAGTGAAATGCCAAAAAAACATGTTAGGGTATGGTTAGGTATTTAGGGTAGAGGTTAGGTTAGGGTTATTTTTTTTTTATGACCACCCAAAAATACTTAAATTTTATTCCGGGTGGTCATAAAAAAAAATAACCTTAACCTAACTTTTTATTTACCACGAAAGCCTTTCTTACATACGTTTGCAAGTACCTACAAGTAACCTTGTTTGTGTGTTCTCTAATTAATATAATTGTCAGACTGTTTATTATCATAAATAAATACCGGCTGGTCAAAAAACATTGGGTTTTTATTTATTAGTTTTGTGAAATTATTAACCAATTTTTTTTAATTTTATGAAATTATTAACCAAATTTTATTATATTTAAGACTAGAATTGTTTTTATTTCAATAAACATTTTATTCTAATGTTTGATTTACTACATTTACTAAAGGGGTATGGTAATTTTATATAATTGCCGGTAAATGTGATTAATTCGAAAGTTTTTACAACATTTACCACGAGCACTGGTTATTATGTATAGTTCTCGGTAATTATACATAATAATCGCACTATCCACATTTACCGTAACATATATAACACAATGATCTTCAACCCATCTCTTTACTAAAAATCTGTTGTGTTGTGGGTATCAAAATCTATCAAATTGATGTTTGTGAATCTAGACTATCTAGGTATGTGTTTTTGAGGTTTTTAAATTACATTACTGGGTATAACGCTTGGACTGTGTTTAGAGGTATAATTGTGTATAAAATTTTGTTTGTTTCCCTAACCTAAACTAAAATAATAGGTATTTGTCGATGTAACAGTGAAAAAAAAGGCACCAAAAACAGTCATCGGCGTTTGATTACAATTTAGATAGATTTATAGTGTAATTTAGACCTCTAATGGATATATCAAATATTCGGTCTTAAATAATTAACGTCGTTAGGCCCAGATAGCAGGCACAATGGAAAATCAATTGTTATATGACTTTTAAAAGGGTCTTACGACGTTATAACCATCTATAGATGGTTTCACCGAACTGCACTAGCTATCGGGCCAAATACATAGCATTAACACAGTATAAATATTGATTCAAGAGAATAAAGTATGTATTCCTATTTCAGTTAAAAGATGATACTTCTACGTCAACTCCACATATCAATACTACGAGGAGCAGAGGAATCAAGCAGCCGAGGCGGCTGAAGAAAGTATTCTTTCTACTCTTACTGTTAGCGCTGTTCGTCACATACTTCTTGGGTGAGTAAAATTTATGTACACACCGCCAGATATTTGGTTACTGCATTCTGTTAAATTTCTTTATGTGATTCTCTCTTTCACGTTTAACACCACTGAGGTGTAATATTCTGTGTAAAATTTTACAGACTGTACTATCTAAATTGTAGTACTTATATATAGGTGGCTTTCTTGTGTTCTATAGAAGAAACTATTATAATTGGGGGCTAGACTATAAAAAAAAAATATCAGGCTATATACTGCCCCACTGCAGGGCAAAGATAAAGGGCCTCCATCATGATAGAATTAGGTTTAAACGCCACAATTTGCCTAATGCGGATTGGGCATTGCGGATTGGGATCGTTTGTTGGTAGCGCACTTTTGACTCTACTGGTGTTGCAGGTGTCCATGGGCGGCGGTAATTGCTTACCATCAGGTGTTCCGTCTGCCACTTATCACATAAAAAAGCCTGTTTTGGACCATCAACCATGGCACTCATACATATGTATGAGTAGCAGTTATAGACATGGATCATTGACGCCTTAATTATGTGTGTAAAATGGCAAGGACCATTTAAGTGCTAATTTGCTAGGTATTCATTAGTTTCATTTCCATAGGGCCCGTACACACAGGTCTGCATATCCTCATACGCTAAAGGTCGTGGGTTCGATGTTATATAATGTATTTAAGAGTTCAAATCAAATCAAATCAATCAATCAGGTCATTGTATGAGATGTTGTGTGAATTAAATTTAATTACTGTTTTTGGTAGCCACGGGCAGTACTCGCAGGACTAAATTTTTTGTTAAACTTAAGAAATTCAGCCGTCCAATCATAGCTCACAAACAAACAAAACTTCAAACAAAACATTGTGTGGTATATTATAATGGCAGATAATACTGTTGTATTGTTTGTCATGCAAATATGAAGATGGCAGGGGATTGTATACTTACATATGTATTTCCAAAAGCGTGACTATATAAACACTGTTACTACCGCATGTTATGAGCAAATAAATATTTATTATATTATTAAAATATATCTACCTAATAATCATGCATGTATTTGAGGTAAAATTTTCAAAATTGCAAATTTTTTCCTTTTAAGAAAAAGCCGAAGCATACCTACCTTCCCATCACGATTATATCGAAAACCATAATCCATATAGCTGGAGGCACGAAACTATAGCGATGACCGTTATTTGGGCACTTGTAAAAAAGAAGACTTTCTATGAAAATTGGTTTCTGCGTACTCAAGGTCATAACTACACTTTCCTGCCGTAGGTAATACTAATTACTTATTATCAGCACATATACTGTCCCACTGCAGGGCAAGGGCCTACATCATTCTCCATTATTCACCACGCTTGCCTAATGCGGATTGGTAATAATCACAAACCCGAGCAATGTACGAAAAAATCGAAATAATACTTTTTGCTCGACCCGGGGTTGAACCGAGGACCCTGAGTACTTAAACTACTACAACACATGCTCATGTTCGACAGGTTTAACCTGATTTATAGATGTCTGTAGGTACGTACAGCCACACATCAAAGTACAGTAATACCCCAGAGTTACGCGATAGGTGGGTCCAAGTCATTACCGCGTAAGTCGAATTCGCGTAGGTCGAGGTAAACCTGTTAAGTTTGAAATCAGCCTGATCAATATTTTAATCATACTCACGCATAATATCTTTACCTAAGGGTCATAAGCTAGTCCATTTTAAATATTGACTATGAAATTCCAGCAATTAGTTGGCAAAATAGGGTATTTGACTAATTTCGATATAGTAAAAAATATTTATACTTTTCCAAAATACTGGTAAATGAGAACCAATGGCCAACATTTTCAGTTAAAAATATAACGTCTAGCTGGTTTTATGAGCATTCAAAGTTTCATGGGCAAGTCCATTTTTAAAGTATACAATTTAAAAAAAAATAATTATCATTGAACTACCCGTACATTTTCCACCAACTTTTATTATGAAACCATTTACTTAAACGAAAACATTTGATATAGCTACCAAACAAAATTTACTAGACGCGCATACAAGATACAAGCGTGTGACGTCACTTGCCTGTAGCCATTGTATAGAGCGTTTTTAGGCTTGCCCAAAATATGTGCTTTTAAAGTTGTGATATCTCAGGTGATTCAAATCAGAATCAAGCAATTCTTTCAATCATGTTTCTTAAATTGAGAGGTCTTTTGATTAAACACATAATTTTTTTTTGTCAAATACCCTATTAACCTATTTGTTCAATGATGAAAAACCGCGTATCTTCGAATTCGCGTAAAACGGGGTAGCGTAAGTCGGGGTATTACTGTATACAAAACTGTAATTTTTTTCAATTGACTCTCATCTTTCTGTCATACATATTAGGCTGAATATCAATTATTGAGGAAATTTGACAGATTGGTAACCTGTGTTGACTGTACATAGTTCGAAACGACAAAAGACTTGCGCGTTGTAATTGACCCCCAGCGCCATCTATTGCTTCAATGTGAAACTAATGTTAAAAAACGAAGTGAGGGCGGTTACTAGTCATAAAATAAAACACAGATGATGGGATCTTGGGAAGCTTACCTTGAAATCGAAGATATCGTTGACAAAACGTACGCGGCTGACAGTTAATGCATCGTATCGTGTCACTCCTACCACGTCTTCCGTATAGTCTGTCTCTGTCTATCGAAACATACTGAGATCACACATACATGTGCGTAAAGTTTAGCATGCGATGTAGGCAGCCAACGTTTTTTTTATACTAGAGGCGACAAACGAGCCAGCGGGTCACCTGATGGTAAGAAATCACCGTCGCCTATGAACACTTGTGATATCTGAGAAGTCGCTGATGCGTTGCCTGCCTTTTAGACTGGAGTACGCTCTTCTCTTGAGGTCCCTAAGTCGTAGCTATCAGGAAATAATGCTGCAGTCAAACCAGCCGGGCTAAGATGCGCACCGCGACAAAATTTTGTCGACTCTCGTTCGCGAGAGCGCATCCTTCTATCCCGCTCATCGCTCAGTCAGGTGAGCGAGAAGCAACTTGCGCCGACGCAATACGAGTGTCGACAAAATTATCTCGCGGTGCGCATCTTAGCCCGGCAGAACGAACAAAACTGAAGTTCGTGGTAAAAATGGCCGCGAAAATTGAGGTTTTGTGCCATAATGCCGAGTGAGCCACAATCACATAACAATACGTGAGATTTTTATACTTTTTAATATCGCTGAAACAGGCTTAACCTGATCTGAATGGTATGTTTTTTTATCCAAAAAGAAAAGGTGTTGATTTTAGCCTTTAATTCTATGTGTGTGTGATGAAATTATCCGACGACCCGTTTAGCGCAGTGGTTTGAGCGCCGTTTGAAACGCAAATGTCGCGGGTTCGTTTCTCGCATTAACACAAATGTTTGTTGATGAAACAGAATTTTGTTCTGGTACCTGTTCTGTGGTAGGTACCTACCTTTGGGAGGTCGTAAGTTCGAATAGGTGATAATTAGCTCGGAGATGGAAAACATTTTAATCTCTAGATACAACATTCCTTGAAAGCGTTTGGAAAAGTGATCCCAACGCGGCTGTCATTACAAGGGTTGCCTTAGTTTGAGAACAGCCTTAGTTTGAGAACAGGTTGATTGTTTGGCGCATTTATTCATTTATTAATATTCTATCTCCTCCTCTTTATAATGAAGTAACTTCTACATACAGACAACCACAAGGCTTATAGTTAAATCGAAAAGGCGAAGCACTAACGCGATGTGATCTGCTCCCAGCGCCATCTATTGGGACCGGTCTATGTTATTGTTGAGAATGTACATTATACTTGTTTTATAATCAATCTACTTTCGGAATGTGAACAGTTTGAAGTAGGCTCTGAGCCCAAATTGGTAAAAATAACTGTGACGCGAATAATCTGAGGCCGCCAACGGTGTCAACTTAGGGTGTCAATTTCTTCACGCACGTTGCTACTTTGGCATGTCTTAGCCTCGTCGCGTCGCCAATATCAATAACATTACATTGATTATATTAAGAGCGATTATATGTCTGTAAGACGAAACATTGACGATCAGCGCCATCTATAGGTACTGAGTGGAACGTCCCGAAACAAAGTGAGGGCGAACCACTAGTTTAAAAAATAAAACTGTCTATTTATTTATTTATTTATTTATAAGGTCCGCCAACAGCACATCATACAAACATAGACATTTATACCATTATTATACTAAGGTGATAGTATGTGCGCCAATTACAGGCGAACACGGCATTAGCGAATATACATTGATCAACACTTGTTATAATTATTACAATGTATATGAATTTTAATACTCGTACATACTCGTTTCGTACTTTAAGATACAGATGATACAAACATTAATGGATTCATTGTATTCAATGAGTCCATTAATGTTTGTAATAGTTTAAAATGAAAGTTTAAAATGAAAAAATAAACTAAAAATCTATTTGGATTGTTTCAACACTTTTTTTTTGAAAACTGTATAAGAATCGAAAAAAATATCAATGTCGGGTGAAGTATTGGTAATTTCATTATATTTCGAGCACATTCTAGGTATTGGGCTATGCAAACCCAAGTTGGTTCTAAAAAATGGTAGATTGAAAGTTTTAGTAATCCGATTTCGGGGATATTTGCAAGGAACGTTAAGACCTATCTGGGATCGTAAGCTTTGACATTTGATTTTATTATTAATAACTTTGTATAAAAATGTTAAATCAGTGACGGACCGACGGCAGCGTAGTGACGACATTTTGAAAAAGTTCAGCCTTTCATCGTATGGGTGGGAATGAGATATGCCGCGAGAGAAGTATGCCAGATGTCGGGTGAATGCACGCTGGATGCTCTCAACTCTTTGAGATGGTTCACTATATACGGGATTCCAAGCCACACTTCCGTATTCTAAGTGACTACGGACCAAACTATTGTACAGAATTAGCTTAGTCCGTGGTAACCTGAAATCACGCGTACTGCGCTTTAAGAAACCAAGCATTTGTGCTGCTTTTTTGATTTTGTTGTTAAGGTGAGCGGTAAATTTTAAGTTGGAGCTAAGGGTTATTCCTAAATCCCGAATATCTTCTACTTTAGCAAGCACTGTACCATTAAGTGAGTAAGGAAGTTCAACGGTTTTTTTTTGTCGAGTAAAACTGATTTGATAACATTTAACAGGGTTAAGTGACATATTATTGATTTTGCACCAGGTCTCAATACCATCCAAATCTCTCTGTAGTGATAGCGCGTCATCCATTCCATTTATAGTTTTATATATCTTGAGGTCATCTGCAAAAAGGGTGAAGAGAATAAATAAAACAAAGGTATTTTCAATAACGTAATACTTATTTCGTATAGCTCACACAACCGACGCAGATATCAAGGAGAATACAGACTATATAAAAAGGAAACGGAAGAACAGACATAAAGCAACCAGTGTTGCCATTGTATTTCATTGAGTGTCAACACCCCCCCTCAATGTAATACCTAAACATAAACACACTTACATCAACTCATTATACATGCCCAACTTATTGATAAATTTACATAACTGAATTTTACTAAGGGCTTTAGTAAACAAATCTGCAGTCTGATCTTCTGTTTTTATATATTTCAACATTAATTTACCTTTTTTAACTAACTCTTTTATATAATGAAATCTTATATCTATATGTTTAAGTCTCTTAACACTATCAGTATTAGTAACCATAATGGCACTCTGATTATCGCTAAACATTACAACCGGACAAACATTTTCAATATTAAAATCTTTTAGTAGATGTATGAGCCAACAAGCATCAGTTGCAGCTGTACTAATTGCCACATACTCAGACTCTGTAGAGGAAAGACTGACACTAGCTTGTTTTTTAGAACTCCATAAAATTAAACAATTTGCAAACATGAAACAATAGCCAGTTGTTGATCTTCTCTCTCTCAAGTCTCCCCCCCAGTCAGCATCACAGTATCCCACTAACTTACTATTATCACATTTATATATCAGTTTGTAATCAATAGTGCACTTAATATATCTAAGAACTCTTTTCAGGGCTGCCAACAATATATTATTTGCTCTGTTTTGGTATCTGCTTAAAATTGACACAGCTACACAGATATCAGGCCGTGTACCTAATGCAGCATAGGACAAACAACCTATTATTTTTCTACATATCTTTTCAATATTTTTATCTATTACTAAATCACTACTATCATTTAGTATTTTGACATTAAAGTTTAGATCCATAGGGGTAGACATCATTTTACAATCCTGCATATCAAATTTTCTTAACACATTTTTAAGATAATCTTTTTGACACAGTTTGGTGACTTTATTTTCAAAATCCTGGCTTACTTTTATACCTAGAAAGTTAGACACTAATCCCAGATCTTTCATCTTAAATTCTTTATTTAACAATGACTTCAATGCAAATATTTCATCGTTATTGTTACTAAAAAATAATACATCGTCAACATATAATAATACATATGTTTTAGAATGCCCATTATGTTTTGTGTATAAGCAAGTATCACTTTGAGATCTTATAAAACCTTGTGCCATTATTACCTCATTAAATTTATCATTCCAATATTTCGGTGATTTTTTCAAGCCATATAATGATCTATTTAATTTTACAATATTTTTATCCCCACTATAGGCACCTTCAGGTAATTGTAAATAAACTGTTTCATCAATATTCCCATATAGAAAAGCCCCTGTCACATCCATCTGATGGATGGGTAAATTTAGCATTGTTGCAACTGACACAAATAATCTAAAGGTAGACAAATTTGCCACAGGAGCATAAATCTCATATGAATCTAACACATCACTTTGCTCAAAACCCCTAGCTACTAGTCTTGCTTTATATTGACAAATATTATCATCTGACCTTTTAATTTTGAACACCCACTTACTACTCACATGTTTTCGTGTCCCCCGGTTTTTCACAAACTTCCCAGGTGTTGTTTTCATTGAGCGTTTCCAGCTCTCTGTCTATGGCTTCTTGCCATTTACTGGCATCTTGCCTTTTCATTGCTTCTTGGTATGTCTGGGGTTCACTTTCTTCAGTAGAAACCAAATTACACTTGTAGAATGACGTCTGTTTCCTAACACGGGTGCTTCTCTGCTGTGGAGATGGGCTTCCATCTTCTTCGTGACTGGAGCCCTCATCACTGGTACATGGTGCATACATACTTATGTCACTATCTGTAGATGCACATAATGTTTCATCCGACTGTCCCGAATTCTGTTCACATTCATTGGATATCACCTGTCCTAGACTTTCATTCAACAGTTTATCTTCTTTTTCCTTTTCTTCTGTAATTTTTTCACATTCCATAACAACACACTTCGTGTTGTTCTCCCTCTCTTCTTCTAGGAAAACAATATCTCTCTTCACATCTACTCTGTTTTTGTTTTGAAAGAATATCCTATAGCCTTTAACATCTTGCCCATAGCCCACCATGATTCCCTTTTCTCCTTTTGAGTCCCATTTTCTTCTCTTTTCTTTAGGGATATGGACAAAAACCGGGGTGCCGAATGTTCTCAATTCATTTAAGTTATATTGCTTGCCGGTCCATGTCTCAAACGGTGTTTTTCCAGGCTCATTGCTTTTTCCAGTTCTGTTTAAAACAAATACTGCCGTTTGAACTGCTTCAGCCCATAACTTCTTTGGCAATCCTTTAGCACACAGCATGGTTCTAGCTGCCTCAACCAGAGTCCGATTTTCCCTCTCCGCTTTGCCATTTTGCTCTGGTGTGTATGGTACTGTTGTTTGATGTACAATACCTCGTGTCGCGAAAAGATCTCGCATTTCTTTGTTAATAAACTCCAATCCATTGTCACTTCTGAAATATTGTATTTTATTCCTGGTAATATTTTCGGCTTTGTTTATGTAGTTCTCAATACACACTTTCGCTTCATCTTTTCCTTTAACACAGTACACCATTCGGAAATTGGAGTAATCGTCTTTCAAAACTATGAAGTATCTCGAGCCTCCCACAGATGGTACTTCCATAGGCCCGCAAGTATCAGCATGAATAAGTTCGCAGGGCCTACTCGTTTTGGTTTCACTGTTACCAAACGGTAAGCGATGTATCTTGCCATGTAAACAGCTTTCACAGTTTATTTGAGTATCGTCTGACACTGGAATGTTATTGTTCTTAAGTACCGCTTTCACATGATTTATGTTTTGGTGTGCAAGTCTTTCATGCCACTCTTTGAGACTAGGTTGTGTATTAGTCACGTTTGCCACTTCGCATTTATAGCGTACATCCATAAAGTACATATCACCGCTTCGATGAGCCACCGCACACACTTTGTTCTGTTTCAACAATTTACAAGTGTTATTGTTTATACTTATTTCATAACCTCTATCTGTCACACAATTGACAGCAAACAAGTTTGTCTTTAGTTCCGGTACGTATAAAACATTGTCTATGGTTGTGTCTATCCAGCGACGTCCGTCAAACGCTTGCAGCGCCACCTTTCCACTTCCATGTACACTAATCGCAATGCCGTTTCCGACTATCACCGATTTATTTGTTATCGGGTGATATGTTGTAAATAGGTTGCGATCACGGCACATGTGTTGACTTGCCCCAGTGTCCACTAACCACTGCGATTTTTCAAAATGTCCACTTGAGTTCATGATCACGAATGCATTACCAGTAGCACTGTCCTTGTCCTTTCCTTTTTTAAACCAACACTCGCTTTTCAGATGACCCACTTTTTTGCAATAAAAACATCTTTTAGACTGTCTATCACTAGTATTCGAACTGTTATTATTACGTCTGCTCATACACTCGCTTTGAAAATGTCCCAATTTGCCACACTTATAACACTTAACGTTTTTCTTTTCTACTTTCTTTGCGACGAAAGCTGCCGATGGCTGTGGCACGTCTTCTCTGTCTTTTAATCGCTCTTCTTCTATCAGTAATCTCGAAACAAGGTTATCATATGTTTGCTTGTTGTCTGGTGCCGATTCCCAAGCAGATACAAAGTGTTTGTAGCTTACTGGAAGGGACATTAACACTTTAGTTATAACGAATTTTTCTGAGACGTTTTCTCCCATCTGTTTAAGCTGATTCTTCAATTCTTCAATTTTTGACAAAAATGTAGACATTTCTGTTCCTTCCTCATATTTATACTGAAAGAATCGTTGTTGGACGATATGAATGCTGGTTTCTGATGTTTGTTCATAAACACTAGCCAGTTTCTTCCACATCTCGGCGGACGATGTACATGTTAAAATATGCATCATTGCACTTTCGGACATCCTTGTCACAAGCCAAGTTTGAGCTTTGGCATCCAGCTTCTCCCATTTTGCCCTTTCAATTTCGTCCTCTGGCTTCACACTTATCCCTTGCACTACTTTAAGCAGATCTTGACTCCGTAGTAAAATCATGGATTGGAATTTCCAAACATTCCAGTTGGATGCTCCTTCTAATTGGATATGGGAAGTAGCCGTTTTGTTTTCTTCCATTTCTGTTTCTTTCCTGCTCGTCCCGTCCTTGTAGCAACAAGTAATTTTCGCGCCGAGTCTGTCCGCCTAACCTTACTTCGCGGCATATGCAGCCGCCGAAAAAACGCCGACAGATAAATTTACTTTTACGACGAAGCAGTGTCCGACCCTATGTTTTACTTATGTCAGGATTATGTGCCTGGGCCCATAACCTGAAGAGAATAAATAAAACAAAGGTATTTTCAATAACGTAATACTTATTTCGTATAGCTCACACAACCGACGCAGATATCAAGGAGAATACAGACTATATAAAAAGGAAACGGAAGAACAGACATAAAGCAACCAGTGTTGCCATTGTATTTCATTGAGTGTCAACAAGGGATACACTACTAGTTTTAATATATGTAACAATATCATTTATAAAGACAAGGAAGAGAATAGGGCCTAAATGGGAGCCCTGTGGTACACCAGATCTAGCAACAAACAACCTCGATTCAAAGCCATTGATAACCACTGACTGTGGCCTTTGTGAAAGGTAAGAGTCAAACCAGTTCAATAATGTATCATCGATGCCGTGTAATTTAAGCTTAGATATCAAGATTTTATGATCAACTTTATCAAAGGCACTACTAAAATCGGTGTATATAGTATCTACTTGTAATTTTTGATCGACTGCACTAGATAAATCGGATACAAACACTGCAAGATTGGTGTCCACAGAGCGACCACTACGAAATCCATGTTGGAAGTCTGTCAAATTATAATTTATGAGATTGTAAATATGAGGATAAATTAAAGATTCTAGCAGCTTGGAGAAACATGATAATATAGATATGGGTCGGTAATTCTTAACGTTAGATTTGTCATCCTTTTTATGTACTGGCACGATTCTAGCTTTTTTCCATTCGGTGGGGAACAAACCTGTGTGTAAAGAGCAGTTGAATATCATTAATAAAGGCTGGACAATAACAGATCTGGTGCGTTTGACAAATAGGGGAGGAATGTTATCAGGGCCCGCGCCCTTACAAAGGATCCAACTTATTTATAGCCTTAAATATATCGAAGCCTGTGAGAGTTATTTGCGAAAGATGATGAACGTCATTAGGATTAGAATTTGTAGCGAAACTGTTTGAAGAATCAAGGGGTAAACTAGAATTATAGATAGAAGAAAAATGACTTGCAAAAAGATTAGCAATATCGGTACCAGAATTCGCGGATAAATTATCCATATACATAATAGAAGGAATACAAGAAAGACCCTTTCTTTTATCCTTAATATACCTCCAAAACATTTTGGGATCAATACAGATATTATTTTCCATTGACTTCATGTAATTTGAGTAGCATAGATCATATAATTTGTTGCATCTATCTCTGAGTAAATTAAATTCAAATTTATCTCTAGGATTTTTATATTTGTGGAAACGTTTACGAGCATTATCTTTTTCTTTTAGAAGCTTAATGAATTCTTTGGTAAACCATATGGGGTGCTTATGACTTTTTACCTTACGTTTAGGAACGAAATTACCAATAATACCTTCAAGGATTTTATAAAATGCTGAAACCATCAAATTGACATCGTTATTACAATCTTTAAAAATATTTGTCCAGTCACAGTTATCTAGTTCACTTACAATATCATTGTAATTTGCCTTATGAAAATTAAGGCTTTCAGAAGTACTAGGTGTAAGATTACTGGTATCACCGCTGTTAGTTTGAGGAATACATAATAATAAACTAGGGTGATGGGGATCTATTTTACAAAGCGAGCTATTAGGTTTAGTTACAAAGGAAGATTCTGAATTAGTTAAAACAAGGTCTAACATTTTCCCGTCAGCATTGAGAATATTGTTAAATTGATACAGATTATTTAAGGACATAAAATCAATCAAGGAGTAACCAAGAGTTTTATTATAGTTAGAAGGCATCATATATGAACAATTCACTCTAGGGGTCCAATTTATAAAATTTAGATTAAAATCACCTAGTACTATTGCATTATCTACATGACTTAACACAAGGTCTGCATTATTAAGAAATTGTTGCTGGGTCTCTAATTTTGCAGGTGGTGGCAAATAAACAGCACAAATCGCAAAGGATGTAGTAGAATTACCATTTTTTATTTTTAGGGTTACCCAAAGATCTTCTAGATCAGTTTCCCAGTTACGGACTCGGGCCGAAACTATGTCTCGCGATACAGCAATCATTACACCACCACCTTCCGACTTAGAACTTTTAGAGGACTGACGGTCTCTACGATATACGACATAGCGTGAGTCAATAAATTCTCCATCAGCTATACTTGAGTTAAGCCACGTTTCAGTAAATACAATTATTTTATAGTCATTCAATAGTATGTTTTTAGACAGTTCTGCAGTTTTAGTTCTAATACCACGGGTATTTTGATAGTAAATAACGAATTTTAAAACGAATATATCACATCGCTTACAGTTAAGATAAGAAAAGAAAAATAATTTACTTAATTAAATTTAAACTGTCCATATTACGAATGAGGATGGATTCACTGTATTCCGTTTTACGAATAAAAATACGTCCGTTTCGGACCCAGATGAATTTGAAGTTCAGCTCCTTAGCCTTGTGACGAGCAGCGGCGTGCAAGGATTTGTTAGAGGGGGACAGGTGCTCGGCGACAAAGATAGGCTTGCGGGACCCAGCCTGCCCCAGATGTTTGGAACTCAATTTGTCTTGAGGATTTTTTTTGTTGAAATTGGCAACCGCAGCTAGCATGCTATCCCGGTGTCTCGGCGTACGCAGCTTGGCTATAATGGCACGGGGCCTCTCGCTGTCGTTAGTAATTTTGGCCACTCTAGTCACCTGGACGACATCATCTGCGGCAATAGGTACCCCTAGTACTTTAACCAACTGGTTAAAGGTATCATTTAGATTTTCGGATTTGTTTTCTGGTATACCATTTAGTTCAACATTGCATGACCTCATATTTTGTTCAACTGAGTTCACCCTGCTAGACAGATCTTGAACAACTGATTTCAATTTTTCATTATCATTTTTTAATTCTTGTATTATCATAGTTTTGGTATCCAGATCCAACTTCAGATCCTCGTATTGCTTATTGAAAAATGACATAGATTCCCGGATTTCTCCAAATTGCGTTACGATATTATTTAACTTGTCAGTGACGGCACACATAATGTCTGCATCGCTTTAGTGTTTTGTCTTTTCGGTTTGTTTGTACGGAGTTCGTCGTAACGTAATCGTCAAATATGGTTTAATTAACGATGTCTATAGAAATTAATCTCTTTTAGTGGCCCGCCCTCACTTCGCTTCGGGACCGTAATTGAGAAATGAACCAATAGATGGCTCTGTGCTCAATTACATCGCGTAAGCGTTTCGTGTTTTCGGTTTACCTATAAGCCTTGTCGTTGTCTATAGAAGTTATCTATTTATAAATAGTATAGATAAATAGTATAGAAGGTTGGCTTCACTCCCGTGCACGATGCACAGCCTTGAAAACATAAAAAATATTTTCATAGAGACTAGGCTTGTTATGAAGCCGTCTCGTAAAAAATGATAATCTGTCGCATTCAAACAAAATTCGTGTGACAAAAAGGACAGGAAATCGGATTCGGTCGAACGCCCGCTTCAAATTAGGCCCTCAGGCATACTGTAGGCATTAAACGACCAGTAGCGCTACCATGAGTTGACATCGAAAACTGACATAACGTAAACTATTGCTCTGCCACTTTCAAATGCATCACAACTAAAGAGACAAAGCGATAATTTTCGATAGCGAGAACAGTTTTTCAAACTCATGGTAGTGCTACAGAATGTCCCTTCTGTAGTAAACTTTCTTAAACTGGCATTGTGTTATTGTGCGTGTGTGTACGTGGAGGGGGTATCAGATGACGCTGTGTTCCGGGAGATAGGACGCACTCGGGTCTCGGAGGTAGTTCAGACCAGTTCAGACTCGGCCTTTGATCCAATCGGATATGAGTACCAATCTTACGATAGTGAGGACTTTGCCGGTTTTGATTGCAGGTATTCATATTGCTTTTTGCTCTTTCATTTGAATAGTTCATTCGATAAAGGTACAAGTACTTGTCAAGTCACATAACATCAATGTATACAAGTACTTTCGCAGTTTTTTTTGTGATAAGTGGCAGTCGAGAAGACGGATCACCTGTTGGTAAGCGATTGCCGTCGCCCATAGACACCCTCAACAACCAATAGAAGGACAAACATAGTGATAGTTATTTTTTTGATAATGTATTTGTACGTATACTTTAATTAATCGGCTGTGCGTTATTCCGATATGTAACTAATATTATTCTAACTAAAGTTTTGATAAAAATCCATTCAGTAGATTTGTGTGAAATAGCAATAAATTATTTTTAAAGATCATCACACACTTTCGCGTTTATAATATTACTAAGATAGGTACGTTGAATTTCTAGAGCCGGTTATAAAAATATATCCATCTACCAAAAGTTGGTTGCTTTTTTAAATCGAACTCCAATACCGGCTAAATCCCTTAGCTTCACACTAACCGAAATAGTCGTAAATACACTCAAAATTCATATCTTTGTTATTTTAATCCACAACCCGTCTTTGTGTAATGGCCTTTTGTGTGACTTATGCTATCTTAGCAGAACGGTAAACGTTAAAATTCTTCAAAACTGACTGTTGCATTATTCAGAGTTTGCGTCAACATTTACTGACGCTGTGAAATGTTTTATATTCTAATCTTTATCTTTACTATATACTAGTGCCCTGCCTTCACTTCGTTTCGGGAGATTAGTTTTAAACCAAGCCAATAGAAGGCGCTGTGCGTAACATTACAATGCAAAAGTGTTTCGGTTTAGTTAGTTAAGCATGGTAGCATGGTACGTACAGCCACACATCAAAGTATACAAAACTATCAAATTTCTTCAACCGACTCTCATCTTCATGTCAAACTTATAATAAGGTCAATAAGGTTGAAAATCAGTTGAGGAAATTTGACAGATTGTGGTTACTAGATATGCAGTGGAAAATGGACATCATGTAAACATTATTATCATAATCCATACTAATATTATAAATGCGAAAGTAACTCTGTCTGTCTGTCTGTTACTCTTTCACGCCAAAACTACTGAACGGTTTTAAATGAAATTTGGTATACAGATGATCTACTAGACCCTGAGAAAGGACATAGGCTACTTTTTATTGCGAAAAGGGGGTTGTAAGGGGTTAAAAGGGGGGTAAAAAGTTACTTTTCCACGCGGACGAAGTCCCGGGCGGCCGCTAGTTGTTAATAATTTGCTTTCTACAAACGTTTGAGACTGGAAATACTATAACACGATTATGCAACGTGAGATATATACCTAAATCGATTGTTTATCTATGAGCCGTGATTTTGTGTAAACAGGGAATTCCGGCGTGTCTTGTCATATAACAATAATAAACGCATAATTGCGCATATATGACTAATAGTTTTGGTAGTAGCGTTTTCCATGTATACTAAATGAGGTTATCTCGTGAGCTATAGGCGTTTTCCCGAAACGTAGCCAGTGTTACTCAGGGATAAAGTAAGTCTATTGTTGAAAATATTTTAAATTGATCTGCAAGTTGCGCTGTGTTTCGTCGAGTGAGTAAGGGAATCGGAGGCCCTATTGGGTGGAAAGGGGGTTGGCAGTGCACTCGTGACTTCTAGTGTTGCAGTTGTCTACGGGTAGTGGTAATTAGTAATTATTACCATCAGGTGATCCGCCTGCTCGTCTGCCACCTAATTTGAAATGGTGTGTTTTTAATTTAACTAATTTTAAAAACCATTTCACATTATTTGGGTAGTATAGTCCGCGTCATCTAACTATAGCGATGACTGCTAGTTTGCGCACTTGTAAAAAAGAAGACTTTCTACTAAAATTGGTTTCTGCGCACTCAAGGTCATCGCTATTCTTCGCGGCATGCCGCGGACTATACTTATTCATTTTGCCTAGATAGATTGATCGTGGAAGCGTGTTAAGCCAAGTTTAACATTAACAAAATTGTCTCTTCTTTCCAGGGCTGTTCGCACGTACACGCGGCACCACAGTCGCCATGGACTGGACGGCCATCGCAAAAGCCTCGGCTACGAAGAGCGTTACAACCACTACGCCGTGATCATCGACGCCGGCTCCTCGGGCTCCAGGGTTGCTGGCGTATAGGTTTTAGGGTAACGTTTACAGGTGTGTTCTCTTGCCTAGTTGTAGGGCTGTTCGCAAGACAGTTGCAACGACTGGACAGTTGCAATGGCTGGTTCGCAGGACAGTCGCAATGGTTGGTTCCCTGGACCCTCGCAATGGCTGGTTCGCAGGACAGTTCGCAATGGCTCGGTTCGCAGGACAGCTAGCAATGTTGTTGGTTTCCCTGGACCCTCGCAATTGCTGGTTCGCCAGGACTTATTTTTTTTTTGTTGCGCAATTGCTGGTTTGGCAGGACGGTTCGCAATGGCTGGTTCTCAGGACAGTCGCAATGGCTGGTTCGCAGGACAGTCGCAATGGCTGGTTCGCAGGACAGTCGCAATGGCTGGTTCGCAGGACAGTTGCAATGGCTGGTTCGCAGGACAGTCGCAATGGCTGGTTCGCAGGACAGTCGCAATGGCTGGTTCGCAGGACAGTCGCAATGGCTGGTTCGCAGGACAGTCGCAATGGCTGGTTCGCAGGACAGTCGCAATGGCTGGTTCGCAGGACAGTCGCAATGGCTGGTTCGCAGGACAGTCGCAATGGCTGGTTCGCAGGACAGTCGCAATGGCTGGTTCGCAGGACAGTCGCAATGGCTGGTTCGCAGGACAGTCGCAATGGCTGGTTCGCAGGACAGTCGCAATGGCTGGTTCGCAGGACAGTCGCAATGGCTGGTTCGCAGGACAGTCGCAATGGCTGGTTCGCAGGACAGTCGCAATGGCTGGTTCGCAGGACAGTCGCAATGGCTGGTTCGCAGGACAGTCGCAATGGCTGGTTCGCAGGACAGTCGCAATGGCTGGTTCGCAGGACAGTCGCAATGGCTGGTTCGCAGGACAGTCGCAATGGCTGGTTCGCAGGACAGTCGCAATGGCTGGTTCGCAGGACAGTCGCAATGGCTGGTTCGCAGGACAGTCGCAATGGCTGGTTCGCAGGACAGTCGCAATGGCTGGTTCGCAGGACAGTCGCAATGGCTGGTTCGCAGGACAGTCGCAATGGCTGGTTCGCAGGACAGTCGCAATGGCTGGTTAACAGGACAGTGGCAATGGCTGGTTCTCCGGACAGTCGCAATGGCTGGTTCGCAGGATAGTCGCAATGGCTGGTTCGCAGGACAGTCGCAATGGCTGGTTCTCCGGACAGTCGCAATGGCTGGTTCGCAGGACAGTCGCAATGGCTGGTTCGCAGGACAGTCGCAATGGCTGGTTCGCAGGACAGTCGCAATGGCTGGTTCTCCGGACAGTCGCAATGGCTGGTTCGCAGGACAGTCGCAATGGCTGGTTCGCAGGACAGTCGCAATGGCTGGTTCGCAGGACAGTTGCAATGGCTGGTTCGCAGGACAGTCGCAATGGCTGGTTCGCAGGACAGTCGCAATGGCTGGTTCGCAGGACAGTCGCAATGGCTGGTTCGCAGGACAGTCGCAATGGCTGGTTCGCAGGACAGTCGCAATGGCTGGTTCGCAGGACAGTCGCAATGGCTGGTTCGCAGGACAGTCGCAATGGCTGGTTCGCAGGACAGTCGCAATGGCTGGTCTCTAGGCCAGTCGTTATGGCTGGCATTTTATTATAAAGTAACTAGGTATCTAATTAATTAACAAAGTCTGTAACTATGATAAGGACGTACTATCTCGGGGAATATTTACAAATTGCAAGATTTTATCAGAATCTTCGCCATTACTCATGTATGCTTAAATACTTAAAAAGGGTCAAATACATAATAACACTCATAATATTGTTTCAGTATTTGGCCAAGCCAACTTGGATCTAGTAGAAGAGTATTTTGAGCAGTCCAAGCCAGGACTGTCATCTTTTGCTGAAGAGCCCGCTAAGGTAAGAATTATTCTCCGTCTAATTTAAGAAAATAACGTTGCTCGTTTTTATATGTAACTATAAGTACTACGCTATGAATAGCATTTTTCTATAATATAAAATTCGTCGCAATCAATAAAAATCAAATGATGGCGCGTCAACCCAGTCGTACCCTTAAATATTTATTTAAAACTAATATACTCTTTTCTGACCTCTATTTTACCTTCCATGTTTTGTAATTTTCGAGGCCCCGTGGTCTAGTGCAGCGGTGATTGTCTATGTAAAACTATAACAATTTTTTTACTGTTCCAGATTCAAGAAACATTTGGACAAAGTTCAAGATATACTACAGAATGCTCTTCAAAGCTTGCCAGATCAAAATGAATTGGATTCAAATTTCAAGGTTCCTATAGAAATGCTTGAACACATGGACTGCAGCCCCAGTGACAGCTCTAATGCAGATCCATGCTATGAACTTGATAGAATTATGTGTAATGTTGTTGATAATATGAGATAAATTTTGCATTAAGGTTTTCTGTAGTTTTTAATCAATACATGGTTTTCATACATTTTAGTATTATTATGTAATCCAAATATTCATGCCAGGTTTTCCTTTCTCTACATTGGACAGTCCTAAGAACAAAATCTTATCTTTTTGGGACCGTTTATTTCATGAAAAAAAAATGCTTTACATTTCTATACAACCATACTCTCTTAATAATTGCTACTTCAATTAATTTAATCACTCATGATACCACTGGGTTTCTCTAGATTAAACAATATTCTTTTTTAGTAGTGATGCGCCGAATAGTGGTTTCACCGAATAACCGAATACCGAATAATATTCGGTTCAATCTTTACCGAACCGGATATTCGGCCGAATTATTCGGTTTACCATTTTCTAGTTTG
>JABMDO010000419.1:0-31393 GCA_014851415.1 Cnaphalocrocis medinalis
AAAACTATAACAATTTTTTTACTGTTCCAGATTCAAGAAACATTTGGACAAAGTTCAAGATATCTACAGAATGCTCTTCAAAGCTTGCCAGATCAAAATGAATTGGATTCAAATATTCAAAGGTTCCTATAGAAATGCTTGAACACATGGACTGCAGCCCCAGTGACAGCTCTAATGCAGATCCATGCTATGAACTTGATAGAATTATGTGTAATGTGTTGATAATATGAGATAAATTTTGCATTAAGGTTTTCTGTAGTTTTTAATCAATACATGGTTTTCATACATTTTAGTATTATTTATGTAATCCAAATATTCATGCCAGGTTTTCCTTTTCTCTACATTGGACAGGTCCTAAGAACAAAATCTTATCTTTTTGGGACCGTTTATTTCATGAAAAAAAATGCTTTACATTTCTATACAACCATACTCTCTTAATAATTGCTACTTCAATTAATTTAATCAACTCATGATACCACTGGGTTTCTCTAGATTAAACAAATATTCTTTTTTAGTAGTGATGCGCCGAATAGTGGTTTCACCGAATAACCGAATACCGAATAATATTCGGTTCAATCTTTACCGAACCGGATATTCGGCCGAATTATTCGGTTTACCATTTTCTAGTTTGTTTCCGATCTCTCTTCTATACTAGATACGGTGACCAAAAAGCACTCAAGTCAATTCGTACTGAGATATAACTTAAGTGTTTATTTCTTCCGTGTCACAAATTTTCTTAACGTATCTCTGTTATAGTGTCTTTTAAGTAAATAATGCACTTAATAAAATCGTCGCAGGGTTCAATTGGGACTCGAACCCACAACCCTCTACATACCAGGTGGCTGTTCTGGTATGCAGTGGGTGGTGGTATGTGAAAGGTCGAGTACCACCTGGACTCTTGGATGATTTTTTAAGAGCACCTACTTGCAAAGAATATCAATAAGTAACAAAAATAAAATTATTTATTGTTGATTCATATTTTTATTTTAATAATTTGCCACATACATAGGTAAGTGTTTTTAATTAAAAAATTAAAATTTTGATCTGAGTTCGAAAACAAAGCTTTATACCTAATTATTATTTATTTAAATTTAAAAATATTTTGAAGTATAAAAATAAATATTATAAATAAATATATATTGATTGATTTGGCTTAAAAATAAATGAATTAGGTATTTTTTTAAAGTTAATGTTAGCTACATACTAATAGGGCAGGAAATAAATATGTGGAATTTAGATGTTAAAATACACGTTGTTTAATTGATTTAATTTATTAGCTTTTTAACACATTCCTCGCAAATTTTATTTAATTTACAAAAACATAAAACTTACATAACGAAATTTGTCCTTTTAAATTCCAAGTTATATAGCCAGGAACACGCCAGGAAAATAGAAATACTCTAACCGAATAATTCGGCCGAATACGAATAGTGGAAAAAGTGCCGAATATGCCGAATACCAACCGAATATTCGGCGCATCTCTATTTTTTAGTAATCTTAATAGGTACTTATCACAATACTTACTAAGTACCTATGTGAAAAAAAAACAATTTTACCGATATTCAAAGACTGGAGCGATGATGATAGCTCTGAAGATGAGATCGCGCCTGCCCGCGCTTTCCATACGGGAAGTCGTAGGTCCGAATTCCAGCATCATTACAAATCTATATGCGCATTTCCAACATTAGCTCGGTGGTAAGGCGAAAACATCGCGAGGAAAACTCGCGTTTCAGATAATTTCTGTAACGTGAGAGATTAAGGTTAAGGCTTAATTAACATGGTTGCTTAATGTGGATTGGTGATGATCATCACCCGGAGCTATTTTCAAAAGTACAAACGAACAACTGTTTGTTCGACTCTGGAATTAAACCCAGGGGGTCTAATTTGAAGTCACTTTGAGACTCAACCAAACGATTGAGAATGCCATTTCCTAATTTGAAGTGACCATTCTTTCGTTTGAGACCGATGCTGGAAGTTGTTTTGACAGGACTTGTCTCAAACCCTAATTTGAAAGCTTATAATGACATTCGTAAAATTGAATTTGACAGCTCAAGTCTCGGGGTTTTATGTCAAATTTTACGTTATCTCGAAAGGTGTTGTACTTCGTTTGAACATTTCATACATACATCGGAAGATTAGAAATTATATTAATTAATTTATTAATTTGTCATATAAAAGTTACGGTAAGAGTTTACTAGCAAATTAGGTACATAACAAATACCTGTAAAGTTAGTTTAAAGGAAATAATGGTAAATAAATAATAGTTTTTATGTCTAGAAAAACATGGTCATGATGTATCTATTATCTACTTAATAATTTGTGATTTTTTGCAGTGAAACGGCTGGTAGAGTTTAGAGAGATTCCTTTTGATGAGCCATTGTGAGGATATGGTGCCCTTTTAAGTAATAATTAGTTGTGGTTGTGGGATGCATCTGGTCGAGGTATGTACCTTACCTACTTATATTTAACCTAACATAAACTAGACCTATACCTACCTATCGTTTTATCTCATTAAAAAATCTCATACCGAAATGTTAAATAAAGTTATGGATAGATAACTCAAGTACTTAGGTACACTAAGAAATTTAAGAACTTACCTAACTATTCCTAAATAAAGACAATATTTACAGATCCATAAAGCACTGATTTACTATGCATCTAAGTAGGTACCTACAGTGTAAACACCCCTGTTTAAACAGCACTGCAATAAAAGTATTTTGTTTGTTGTTTGTTTGAAAGTTATGAAATAGAAAATCAGCCATCCAAATGATGATCATTGGTAAAGTCACCAAAAAATACAATGAAAGAAATGGTTATGGTACCAAGAGTAAATAATGAACTTATAAATTCAATTAATAGATCTCCGGTAGTGCATTTTTTGGTTGATACTTATAATGTATTTATTTATGTTTACAGATTTTATGACCGATGATGGCATATGGAAGATGGATACCTACCAGTCTCACCAGTCACAGTGGAGTCACTATAGAAAATACTTAAATAAAATAATAATTGTTGTATGAACATATTGCAATTGTCAATATTTTTTTTCTATTCTATGCTGAACACAAAGATTAAGCACGTACCTACCTACATACCTAATTTGAGATTAATTTGAATTATTGATCTTATAGCTTGCGTTAAGTTGGTACTGTTAAACTTTCTAATAAAATATCTTTAAACATTTAAATTGTTTTATTTTGCCAAGCCCAATGAGGCTGATACCTCAGCTCTTTTTTGTACCTAGTAAAAATACCTCATAATTATTAGAATTCTAGTCTAGTGGTTTAAGTAACGAGCCATAATCTTCGGGTCCCGGGTTCGATTCCCAGGTCAAGCATAGCACGGGTTTGTGATCACCAATCTGCATAAGGCAAGTGTGGTGATCAAGCCTAATCCCATCATAGTAGCGTAGACTTGATTTCTATGATAGAGCCCTTTGCCCTGCAGTGGGACATTATAATAGGCTGATACCTACTAAAGTATCACTGGTAAAGAGTTTTCAATTACTTAATTATAAATATAGTTAAATATTTATAATTAGGTAATTAAAAAAATCTCAAAGCATTAACTGTGTCTTAAGCATAAATCTTAATGCATGAACACTAACATCACAAGACAAGAAGCTAACTTACTGCTCAAATGAAAATCAGAATATAAATAGATATTCTTTATTGCACAAAGTTTACAAGTCTTCTTAAACTAGGTAATAAATTTTGCTAATATACAATAGCTTGTAGTGACATCTTCCTGTGTTCAATTCGTCGCAGGTTGTAGAGAGAGATCTGTAAGTAAGAAAAATTATAATGATAATATCTACTCTGT
Source organism: Cnaphalocrocis medinalis (assembly GCA_014851415.1). Classification (NCBI taxonomy): domain Eukaryota; kingdom Metazoa; phylum Arthropoda; class Insecta; order Lepidoptera; family Crambidae; genus Cnaphalocrocis; species Cnaphalocrocis medinalis. The sequence goes on from JABMDO010000419.1 coordinate 3,826, forward strand.
AATAATATGGCAGTGATAGCTCAGTGTATAAGAATGGGAAGTCGTGGTTTGAATCGGAGATAAATGAGAATACCAGTACATACATATTGGACAGTATTTGAAATGTGTAACAATAAATCAGTTTGTCTGGTACCTCTGTTAATGGGCAGCAAAGGTCGCTTGATGGTAGTTTATCAAACATTCCGGAATCATTCTCTAAGCATACAATGGGTTCCAGACTGATAGTTTTGTATAAATCTGGGATTCATATGCTAAGTATGGAAAGAGATCCCTATACCTAGGTACCTACATACTCTTTAATAGATCCATGTACGGTGGCCAGCACATCAAGTTACTACAATCTGTCAAATTTCTTCAATCGAACCTCACCTTTATGTCAAACGTGTTTGGTTCAATATCAACTGAGGAAATTTGACAGATTGTAGTAACTTGATGTGCTGGCCACTGTACCTATTAATTTTTAAAGAAATTAAAAGGTAAGGGTAGAAATCAAATAAGGCAAAACTTTACATGCTCGGATCAATGGAAAATACTTAAACATTACAAACCTTTTGATACAACAAGTCAACAAGCACCAAATTTAGTTATTCAAAGTCCAAATTAATTCCTTCATGTACATAGTTTGAGGTTACGTAGATCTCCGATCCGATCTCTCTCAATCGAGACATTTTTGCAATCCTTCACCATTCACGTACTAAATTTACAAACAACTACACAATGTACAAATTTATCTAAAAATTTAATAAACTATATGAACATTAATATTTTTTATAGTTTTGATATTTGATCAGCTGTCACTTTTTTTTTAGTTTCTCTTTTCTCTTTACAGCTTTGTTGAGTATAAGCAAAGGAAACATACGCTAAACTGCCAAAGCATCTATTTTTATAAAAATATGACTAATTTACATGTTTTCATAATGTAAAATCCTTCTTTTAAACATATTAAGCAACAATCTGTTCATATAAACAGTCAAGACATTTTTATTTATGAGAAATTTCATTGTTTATAAAATTCAATTGCTTCAATTGATCAAGTGTGTGGAGACGCCATAACATAATCTTTCGGCGGCACTTTCAATTGATTTCAAAACTCTATGGTCTCCGATCGTAAATGAGTGTCCGTCTCAAAGACATTTCGTTATCGCAAAACAATTTACGTTTGGTTGACTCTCAGCTCAACCGAACGAAAGTATTTGCCAACTTCAAATTAGACCCCCAGGGATCACGAAATACCTGCTAATCTTTTTCCTTAAGAGAAAACATAATGAATATAACGAAAAAAAAATTACTCCTTCTATTAAGTAGGTTATAACGATGTCAAACCCACGATTTAGGTCCGTGGTGAGAAAGCCTTCATAGCATGGCTAACTGGCTAAGTTATTTCACTTTTATTTTTTGATCGCTGTAGATAATGCGTGCCTTGTGCATAACTAAGCTGGCGGGGGCTATCTCGGGTCTTAGAATAATACTCTAGGTGGGTATTTTAAGTTCTGGGTCCCAACTCCCAGCCCAGGAGGCATACCGACAAAAATAGGTACTGACTACTGACGTTCCTTCATCTGCCATGCGGCTAACGGTTACCTCCACAGACCAAGAAAAAAAAGTTACCTCCACCGGGCGGATGCCCGGGAGCCAGGAGCGCCAAGCTATTCCTGTCAGCCAGTGCAGAGCCTTATTTGATGCCAGTGCAGCACCGGTGCGCCTGCACCAGTGGCAGACTGGCCCCCACCGACGAGAATTTTACACTACTTATATTATGTCAAAATTCCTCAGCTGATATTGAACCAAACGTGTTTGACATAGAGTTGAAAAGAAATTTGACAGATTTGTATACATTGATGTGTGCCTATCTGCACACTACATTTTTTGAGAATAATACATGCAAATGTTTTTTTTTTCTAGTTTAATTTTTGAGAGTTAAATAATTTAAATCTTAAAAATTGTGTTGTCTCTTTTATCTACCTATCATTTTAGATTTATTTGTAATTTAAGACAATAACAGTGGGGAGTTCTTTAAAATAATAAAACAAATGTTATCCACCAATAATTTATTGTGTACGATGTTAAACCTCTCATTCCCTTTGACAACAACATACTGTAAAGTACTTTCCAGGATATCACTAAGCCCAAATTGTGGATATCTGAAACAAAAACTGAATCCAGAATACTTACCATGAACTGCTAGGGAACTCGGTATGAGTAGATTCCTTTGATAAGTGCTTATATTAACGTTCTACTTACAGTATGAATATAAACATCGACGAAACATGGAATTTGCAGCAAACTAATACCTGTTTGTATGTAACTCCTTATAAACTAGTTATCAACTAATACTTACATGCTCTTTGTAGTATCTAATCTATGATGTCTTATATAATCGAAATGATGGAGTAAAAATTCTGAGATGAAGACTTACCAGACATAATATTATGTAGATTGTCGAAAAGACTGCATCACTGAAAGAAAATATTTAAGACAAGACTAGTATCCATTATTCTGCACACTCGGCCTCATAATGCTGAATCGACACCTTTTAACAAATGCAACTATCCTCACGAGCTTGCCGTACGCCACTTCTGCTGGATGCGTAGACACACTGCTAATACCTAAAATTAACCTAGACGCCGGCCGTCCCCCTCGCCGGATAAAGACGTAGAATCGAAACGAAAAAGTCAAAAGTTTTAACTTTGTTTAAAGTCAAAAATGTCCTTGTCAAACTCAGTTTCAAAATTAATAATTACTGTGCCTAAGTAATATTATTACTAAAAACTTTGACAATATAGATTGTCGTGTCTTCTGTTATTATTTGTGAAGACATAAAATTAGGCACCAATTTCAAATATTCAATAAAATCAAAACTAAAATCATGAATTCAGGTCCATGTCATTTTCTGTCATTTATGTTAGTAATTGTTGCGCCTGCGGAATGGTGCGCCATTGTTCCTGAAGTCGCGTCTACCATAGCCGCCCCTGCCCCTGCCAGGGTTGGGCCCAGAGAACCTTCCACTATTGTTTAGCCTTGAACTGTATTTGCCAGATGGTGGGGTGTACATTTTCATGTTTCTATCGCCACTGCGTGATCTTTTTTCTGGAGATTCTTTATCATCACCATTGCCGAATGTGATGGGTTGATGACGTTTTTGTCCTCTAGCAGATTTGTCTTGGTCTTCGGAGCTGCTCAGCTGTTTGTCCTGAAACAAAAAGCTCTTGTAGAAAATAGTTTTAAAAGTTTTACAATAGCTTGTATTGTAAAGAAGTAAAATAAATTTATTATAATTACTTAACATACCTCCTTTTCAGCTTTCTTGGTAGTTTGGAATGAGAGTTGTACTTTGCTCTTAAAACTTGGTGGAGTTCGGAATATGTCTCTGATCAAAGTGTTGATATTTGAAGTTGTCTTTAAGGCAGCAACCTTCAGTTTGTTCTCCTCAGAGTTGGCATCTTCTCCTTTTTTACCCTATAGTAAAAATAATAATTAATTCTCAAATCAAATTTTATTTTGACTGAATCAATTTGTAACTAGACATTAATTTCTTTACCTGTGTTACTTCCTTGAGTTTCTTTATGTAACCTTGAGTAAGTCGAGCTGTATATTGTAGACGTAAACGAAGTGCCTTCAACCTGGCAGCATCAGCACCTAATGCCTCTGGAGCTTTTCGACACAGTGAATGAAGTGCAAATAAAGCACACTCGACATGAGAGAACTGTAGTGATGGCACGGAAGGGCTATCTTCTTGTTTGGATTCTTCTTCAGATTTTTCCGCAGTACTCTCCTCATTTTCTAATGGAGCTTCTGGCAAGTATTTCTGCAATTAAACATGAAGAGACATTAATTATTATAATTAATGGTAATTTTTAAGAATTAAATTAAAATCCGTTAATATCTTACCATTACTACATCATAGACCGTGTTTATCTTGTCTTGTGCATTTTCAAGTTCCCCACAGTGTTCCGTAATCTCGGCAAAGATCTTCAACAACTCAAGCTTTGAATCAGCACCACCCTCAGTTGTAGCGATATCGTCCCAACGAGCCAATACATGTTCACAAAAGAAGTTGACAAACTGATTTGAATCAACTTGTGGCTGTAAAAGAAACAATTTTTTTATATCATTGCTATACATAGTTGTGGATGTAAATGTAAAGAGGACTCCATTTTAGACTCTCTTTCAGTCCATTATATACGAGTTGTGGATGGAATATTTAGGGCTAGTTGCAATCAACACCTCAACTATTATGTATACCTATTGATTAAGTGTGAAACTGTGCCAGTACAAAATATTAAGCAGAATATCCTAGATAAGAAAGTAATCAAGCATTGTATGTAATGTCATCTCAATCTATTTTATATTATTTAAGTAACTTCCTTAAAAATATCTGAGAATTTATCTTTTTGCTTCACCAAAAATAAAGAAGTTCATTGATCAGTAAGATGATGATGTCATTGTTTTTTTTTGTGGCCTAAACATTCTCCATTAAGGCAACACTATTGGCCCTAAGCCAACCATTTAAAATATTTGGTCAGGTCACAGGCTCCTTTAAACAAAATTCTCTCTTAACTATTCAGCTTGAAAAAGAAGATTTACACCATGTCTATACTTACCGCAAACAATGGCAAGGCGTGTTGTGTACATTGGATAATGCGATCAACATATTCAGAGTCCTCAGGATGCCAGTCGTCAGGTGAGAAGGCCAGGGCAGCTACTAATTGCATCAGTTCCTTTTTCCCAGCAGGGGTCTTCCCTAGTCTGGACCAAGTAAGGAGCTCCATAATATGCTCAAACTCTTCAGCGACAACATCCTATAAGGCACATAAGAACAAATTTACAAAAGTGATTCATACTAGTAAATTTGTGCAAATAAAATACCACATGCATGAGGACTCACAAGTTGTAAATTTGGAGCAAAAAATCAGAATTTTTGAAGATTTTACAAACCTCTAATATCTTTTTGCATTCTGCAATGATTAAATCCTCAGCTTCCTTGTTGATTACTTCACGGCCTAGCTGTCTGACTTTAGTAGACAAAAACTTAATACAGCGTTCCCGGACAATCTCATTGGTAACTTCACTATCTGTGCTCTGGTGGATCTGTGAGAATATCCCAGTCAGAGCACCCTTGGGATCAGTTTTCAAGATTGCCAGCAAGGAGTTGGTCACCACATTTATTTCAGTACTGTCCTCAGATTGGAGAAGTTGAGCTAAGATATCAGCAATTCTTTGAGTATGTTCTTTATTTTCTTTGCAAAGTACGGGCAGGTCTTTAATAGCTTGCTTGCGTATCTGAAATACAATAATTACCAGAATATTTGTCAATCAAAACAACGAACTTCATACTATCTACACAAAACAATGACTTTCCACCTACAATGGACTTCGCATCTGCGCCTTGTAAATGGAACCAGAAAATTATGCTAAAGCACACTTTGTTTGACACGTGTTGTCAATCGTCTAGCAGAACAAAGTGTTTCGTGAAAAATTGCCGAAATAATACCCTTACGACGACAAAAATAAATGGTGTGACCTACCACCGGTAAATAAATATAATTTATATAAGTTAATAGTGAAAAATTATAGTAAAATCATTGAATTTTCAAAAAATATGCCATTTTTTCAACAAATGTTTCTATTCCTTTCTCTCACTTGCGTAAGAAAGAGATAGAGATAAGAGTGCAGCAAGACATAGTCATAATGATAACTATGGAGTCGCTCTTTTATTTAGTTTTTATCACCCGAGCGAGAATATGGCAGGTAACTAACCAATTTACAATAACTGTTTTTTTAAAAATAAATAAATAAAAATAAAAATGCGTTTATTGCTTTCAGAACAACAAGACGGTAACATATTTTTAAGATTATACAAAAAGCAAAGGGAAGTGGCTCAGCGAGTGCTGACATGGGTCAGCGCTGATTTTCAGCCACTCCTACCCTCTAAGTTCTTGTGCGAGGGTTAGGTTCAGAGGGCTTAAATACAAATAAAAATTCAAATAACAAAAGTGATAACAATTATACACTAGATGACTTATAAAAATAGTAACTGACTCTTCGAAGTAGCTTGTAGTGTGTGTGTGTGTGTGTGTGTGTGTGTGTGTGTGTGTGTGTGTGTGTGTGTGTGTGTGTGTGTGTGTGTGCATGCGTGTGTGTGAGAGTGGTGCGTGTGTTTTTGATAATATAGTATTAGAAATATATATTCAGGGGCAGGGATTTCCAACTTCCACGACTGAGATTTTCTGCTGCTAATTGTCTTCTCAGTAGGGCTGTTTTATATTTGTTCTTGAAACAGTCGATACTAATTTCAGCTCTCATGGGAGGAGGCAGAACGTTCCATATACTTGCAGCGTGGAATTTAAAAGATCTCCGATATCGTGTGGACTTGTGCTTTGGTATTTTCAGCAGGTTTTGTATAGCAGGTCGTAAGCTTCGCTGAGTAAGGTTTTTTATCCAGGTAAGTTTTTCGAATAGATACTCGGGTTTTTTGTTCCAGATAATCCTGTGCACTGTACAGGCATATAGGAGTTCACTTTTTGCTTTCATATTTAGAATGCCTTTCTTGTTTAGGTAAGGTGTAATGTGTTCTCTTCTTGGAACATTGTAACAAAAGCGAATGCAAGCGTTTTGTACGCGTTGGATTGCTTTTTCGGAGTGGGTTCTTAAATTTGGACTGATAATAGAACTGCAGTAGTTAAAAGGGGAAAGTACCAGTGAGTCTATTAGTAGTAGTCGTAGTTCTTCTTTTAGATGTGGCCTAATTTTGTACAATGTTTTTAATTTGAAAAAAGCATTCCTAATTTTCCTATTTACGTGATCTTCATACTTTTGCTCTCCGTCTAGGATTAATCCTAAATTACGCGCTGATTTTACTCTTTCCAGTACTACACCATTGATCGAAATCTCCACGTTGCAGTCGACCACACGTTGTATTTGTTGTTTAGTTCCTAGTATTAGAACCTGAGATTTCGAGGGATTCAAGCATAAAGAATTATTTTCAGACCAATTTAATATGTTTTGCAAATCAGAATTTATATTTTTTATCGCTTCCTGTGTGTCTTTTGCGTCAAATGAGTAATATAATTGAGTGTCATCTGCGTATAAATGGTACTTACACGTTTTAATTCGATTAGGAAGGTCTGCTGTAAAAATGGTGAATAAGACTGGACTCAGTGACGAACCCTGTGGCACCCCTCTAACGACTGTTTTTGGAGAAGAGAACATTTTTGTGCCATCATTAGCGTAAGTCACTACTGTTTGTTCTCTATGTGTCAAGTAAGTTTCAAACCATTTACAGGTGTTTGTTGAGAAGCCGTAGTGTTTAAGTTTGGCGAGTAAAAGCTGGGGATGTAAACAGTCAAATGCCCTCGTATAATCTAACAGCACCAATATACTACTCAGACCCATGTCTGATGCTTCCGAGAGGTCATCTGTGACGTGCAGCAGAGCAGTCTCTGTGCCATGTCCTCGTCGGAAACCAGACTGAAACCGAGGAATAATATCATTACTGTCCAAGTACTCAATCATTTGGTTTAGTACCACCTTTTCCAATACTTTTGACAGTATTGGTAAGATAGAAATAGGGCGTAGGTCATTGAAGTCTTCTACTGTATCCTTTTTTGGTATTGGCCTAACGAGAGCTTTTTTCCAGAGACTAGGGAACGTATGGGTTTCAACAGATTTGTTAATGATTTTCGTAATAATAGGAAGAGTCTGGGGTAGTGTTAGCTTAATCATATCTATACTTAGGCCATCGCAGCCGGAGGAGCCAGTAGAGATATTATCAATTATTTTTAGAACTTCCGACTCAGTTGTAAGTTTCAGATTAAAAACTTGGCCCTCGTCTAAGTTATCTCGCTTAATATTATCTAAAACATGTTTTGAGTCTATGTCCTTAGCGGGCGGTAGCGTGAGGAAATGGTCACTTATTTTATTTGGATCGTTGATGCGATCGGGTATACAATTAACACATTTACTGTTCAAGAGGGCAGTGTTTTTTATATTTTTCCACATAATATTAGGTTTTTTGATATTGCTATTTATGAAACAATTGAAGTAAGCTTTTTTCTCATGTTTTATGGCCGTGTTTACATAATTTTTCAAGCTGCAGTAATATTGTTTAGCGGAATCAGTCTTGGTTTTAAGATATTTTATTAAAGCGTCATCCCTTAGGCTCATCATAAATTTTAAAGTATCCGTCAACCATGGTTTGGATTTGTCTTTGATTATTCTTTTTTTAAGCGGTGCGTGCAGATCAAATAAAGTTAAAATAAAGTTGTTAAATGAAGTTACCATCTCGTCAACGTCATGGGCTTGACTGATTGAATTCCAAGGGATAGATTCTAAGTCTCTTTCAAAAAGATTTGGAATGATATCATGTAACGCTCGTTGGTATTTAATTTGTTTGATAAATTTTGGCGCTTTTAGATCAAACTCTAACATAACAGTGGCGTGGTCACTTAAGCAATGGTTATGTACAATTTCGATATTTTTACAACGGACTGAAGCGTCGGTAAGGATGAGATCCAAAACTGTTTCAGTATTGTTTGTAATTCTAGTGGGTTCCTGTACTAATTGCTCAAGACTGTGCTGGTTACAGAAAGCTAATAGCTCTTTAGCTTGTTTGGAGTCATTATGACGCATATTAATATTTAAGTCTCCAAGTAAACAGGTATAGTCACATCGTGCCATAATATTAACTGATTCACTGAGAGAATCTAATGCATCTTCTACACCTACACTCTCCGGCCTGTAAGCGGTACCTAACGCTAATGTCCCTCCAGGAAGCCTTACCTCGATCCATAATTGTTCTAGCGAGGACAGGGGATGGTGTCTTACTCTAGTGGTGATGCCGTTCCTGACGTAAAAACCAACTCCACCGCCTCGCTTGCCTTTCCGAGCTTTATGGATAAATCTATAGTTAGGTATCACTGGGGCGAGCGCCTCTTCGCCGTCACGAATCCAAGATTCATTGATGGCTAGAATATCTATTTTGTATTTTGAAATCATGACTGAAAATTCATCTTGTCCCGTGTTCAAGGATCGAGCATTTAAAAGCCCCAATTTCAAACGTTTTACATTTGTATTAGCCATTTCTAATAAAAAAATACATAAACATACGCGTATGTTGGAACTGGATGACGCCTAGGTCAAGGTGAAAGTGTGATAGGTGTGTAATTGTATTGTGTAATGCGTGTATAGTAAGTCGTGTGTTCGTGTAAGTATATAGTGTAAGGATAGTATAAGACATTGTCGTGTTTTCCTTGTGTGAGTGCGAGATTTTAATTGTTATGTGTATGAATGTGATATTATGTTTTGAAAAATGCTTAACTTCGTTTTTAATACAATCAATTAAACATGTTAAATCAGGCCAAAAACATAAACAGATTAAAGTTCTATTAAGTGCGATCAAATACCAAGTTCGCCAAAAACCTTCTTCAAATCCACTTCGGAACGGAGTCTATAACGCGCCTTGCCATCTTCCTGGCGGACAAAGATTTTACCTTCTCGTGTCCAAACATATTTAAACTTATGAGACCGGGCGAGTTCCCGTGCCTTTTGAAACAGCTGGCGATGATGTTTGGTCAGCCTCTCGTTGACGTAGATGGGGCGCGAGGGTCCGGGGAGAGGCAGTCCTTCGGTGGTGATAGTGCGGCGCACACGGGCAGCTTGTAGCAGCGCATCGCGTGTAGCTCGGCGGGTAAGTCGCACGGCCATGGGGCGCGGGCGCGCGGGGGTGCCTCCCTCACCAGACGGTCGCAAAGGACCGGCCCTGTCCGCGCTCACCACATCCTTCTCATCTAAGTTTAGACCAATTTTTTTTGCCAGCGCAATGACGATGTGGGTGCAATTTTCACTAGCCTCTTCCGGATAACCGGCGATCTCCACGTCATTTAGTAATAATGTTTGGTCACGCTCATGTATCTCGGCTTGCAGATCGGTGATAGTGCTTTTAAGGGATGAGATATCGGGGTGTAACTTCCTGCTGTTCTCAAGTTCCTCTACTCTAGCTTCCAGTTTCTCTATACGGCTGTTCTGCAATCTGATGGTGTCTGTGAGCGCATTAATAGCGGCGCGTAGGCTATCCGTCTGACTTTGTATCAGTTCACTCATGTATAACTTTAGTTCAGTCATACTATCGTTTTCGGCGGTACTTCGCACGTTAATATCCTGACTAGTTAAATCCTGTTCGCTGATATTAGTGTCACCTGATGGACGAGAACCTCTCTTGCGATGTGTTACGTTGTGGTCTTCTTTGTCGGAATGTAAGAAAGCCAGTGCTTCCGTACTATCCGACGTTATCATGGGGCGAAGTGGTGTGTTTACATTCCCAGTTTTTGGCTTATTACTCTTACATTCAGGACAGATCCATTGGTCTTTTTTTTTCATTAAATTAAAGAATTTATAAGAGACGTTAGCACAATCCAGGTCGTACCCTGCTTCACAAGCCATGCATTTTAGATACTCTCTTTTAGGCAGAGCTTTCTGGCAGCCAGCGCACAGCTGTGGGGCATTCATCTTTGCTAAGCAGTAAGTAGCTTTTTTTTTTTATTCCGATAGCCAACACTAAGCAATGACTTAGGTGCAGGTAGTGCCCTCTATTGGATGGCGGTTTACTCAAGAGGAACTGATTCGATAGACTTGGTGTTCAAGCAACTAGTGCAACCACAGGTCCGTGCTAGTACGCGTAGTTAGTATCAACAGCTAGCAACAGATGGCGCTTTACCGTATTTATTGTTAATCGGTACGCACGTACATAATAGTTCACTATCGCTGAGTCACAAATTAGGTTATAAAATATTCACAATTATTAAGCCAGTGATAAACACAACCATAAATTAGTGTAGCGTCATTTGCAGATGATAATTCTTCTGTATTTGATGTCACTTTACACCACATAGCTTAAAAACAGTTCCAAGAAAGGTCTTTATCTGCCGGTGTTATTGTCACTATTTCACTGTTTTAACGATGCAAATCTTCATGACTCCAATTGTACCGATTATTTACCACTTTTCACGTATCGAACTGACTAAATCATAACTGTTAAGCTACTATGTACTTAAAAAAATAATATTTTTGTTACAGTAGATGTTTACTTGCGCAACAGCGCCCTCTCATATCTCATTTAGCTTTCCAATATATGAAATTATGAGAGAGAAGTGGCACAAGTTAGTTGCAATCGAAAGATGCGACGGTAGAGGTATTAAAATATCTTTCAGATTCAGATAGCAACATTTTTAACCAAATTGATGGGCACACAAAGGAACAGTTGGGTCATATTTATGATTTAACCAAATCAGTCATAGAAAGATATGTAAACGTACGCCTTCACTACATATGTCAAAAAGACACATTAGAAAAAAAAGTAAATCCAAAAGGCAAGTTTTTAATAAATTAAATTTGTTTGTAATAAAAAGAAGGATGTTGTCAGATTTCAGTTTTTCACTTTATTATCATTAAAATAAAATTATTACGTGTACAAAAAAAGTGAGTTTATTTACGCACTAACAGGCCTTCTAATTGATAATGGGAATGCACAAAAAGTAACTAGTCCGCCACCTTGAACCGTTCACCATATTGGATCTGGGGGCACGGCAGTGTCCCCACCAAGTCGAGCAAAAAAGCGGCACGGCCGTACCATCCTTTTCTCGAAGCAATTCAGGCCATTTTCGACCTGTAACTTCGTTGTGGATAAAACTAGAAGACTAAATTTTCAGTAACCATACAAACATTGTAAAGACACGGTATATTTCTAATTTCAATCAATTTGAACCAGTAGTTTAAGAATTATAACGGGTCAAAGTTTCTTAATTTTGTCACTCTCTGACTCACTGACTCACCGATCATCAAAATTCTAAGGCACTTATAGCAGACCTAGAACCTTCAAATTTACACTATAAGTAGTGTGTGGGGTATGAATTAAGTAAAAGCTAAAATATTTTTAAATTTTGATCCAGTTTGCTAGATATATGAACTTCAAAATAACTTTGTAATCCTATATAAATATCATACCGATATATAGGATTACCACGTTATATTTGCAGTTCAATAGATTTTAAGAATTTTATACAAAAAGGAATGAGATCCCATCAAAACAATACTTGTCAAAAACCAAGTCTCGCAACTACCGTAAAAAGTGGTGAGATCCATGTTTGCCAAGTCGGTTATTCATTGATTGACTTGGCAATCACATCCGAATTAATTTAATGCATTACTTCTGACATATATTGTGTGATTGCCAAGTCAATAAATGAATAACCGACTTGGCAAAACATGGATCTCACCACTTTTTATGGTAGTTGCGACACTTGGTTTTTTTGACAAGTATAGTTTTTGATGGGATTTATATTACGAAAATAAGTTAAGAAAGAATTAAATAAATAATAAGTTTTGCGACTCCGTGTATTCCTTGCTCTGAACTGTTCCGTAAATCACCATATGCAGCTTCGATTGACACGTAGTTATACATTACTGCTTTAACTGTCAAGATGTTTACACATGCAGGTCGGTAAACAGCAGTGTATAAACAGATCATTTGAAGCATAATAAGGTGAAATTTGGAGCATGTGCCATCTTCGCGCTTGGTTATTGTATGGCGCGCTATGTCCATTGTAGGTGAAATGTCATTGACACAAAATCATATATAAGGTACTAATATACCACGAGGGTTTTTTAGTAAATATCACAGGTTCTTACCGCAACATCGTCATCTTCGCAAAGATCGAATTGGGCTTCTATCGCTTGTTCGGAAAGGTTAGGAAAGCTATGGAAGAATTTCGCAATAAATTGAGAAGCCAAGCGCTTCTCTTTTTCAGATCCTTTAACGGCTGCTAGAATTTCTAAATACTCCTTTTCATGCTAAAACAAAAAAAAATATGGTAAATTGGAATACCGTGGTAGAAATCACAAAATGCTGAAGTACATAAATCAAAATAATTTGAGGTTACCTTCGAAATGTCATCTTTAGCGTCGGCCAATATGCCGTAGTTTTGATACAGTTTTTCGATATTATCACTCGACATGGCTTAATAAAAATCTTCACAGACACTCGTGAAACCCCACACTAAATAATGAAATATTACAAATAGCAATCAATAGTCAATCACGCTTCAAAACTGAAAAAATAATGAGTGGCAAGCGCGATCAAAATTATTCACCGTCCATTACAAAATGAATGAATGAATCTAAGAATGAATGATATATTCAATTATTGGTCATAGACTAAAAACCCAACTGAATGAATGAGCTAGTGTTGTCCTATTTTTCGATTACCATATTTTTCGATTGTGATAATATCACTTTGGAATTTATTAAAGACTATTACAGTTTACTATGGATAAAAGAAATGAATTATGAAATGGTCTTTTAAAGAGTCTTTATATTCTTAGAAAAAATATTACCAATTCATTTTATGTCTTCTTGACTTTATTGACACATTATTATAACTATTTTTATCGATATACCAATATGCTTCAGTGATACAGCCCTATACGAATGACACCAAAGCAAAGACAATTAATATTTAAATTTTTTTAGTTGTAGTTAGAATCATAGACCTATATTTGGTACCTATATTATTTAATATTGAACCTTATCTAGGACCAAGTATACTTAGTCCTAGGACCTATTAGGACCTAATGATGGTTAGAATAGGCGGGCTCTTAATAGCATCAAGAAAGACATGAAAATTATTTGATGGCGCCACTGACTGTCACTTGCGTCATAGAGTATGGCAGCTCCATTGGTTACAATGACTTTGATTGGTTATAACCAATGAGTTAGGAAACATAGGTCATTGGTTATAACCGTGACTATGGAACTTTTGGTAGGTATTTAGGATTTTTCCTCGCACACAGCTAAGCTACCAAAGATAAAAGTATCTTTGGTTACTTTGAGTATAATACTCAAAGTTTGGTTATGGAACAACCAAGGTCCTCAAGTTGGACCTGAACGTCACCGTAACGCCATCTATCGGATTTTGCATTTGCAATTTTATCCTATGACTTAAGCGGCAGTGGTGCTTTGATGCATTTCCATTGCATTTCATACTTAGAGAAGGTATCCAATAGAGTGCCTAGAAGCGCGTATTAAGGGACAGATATCTATATAACCCAGCCAAATGAAAAATAACTACAAAATGGCGGATCGAAGAGTAGGTCTACTCTTTGGGGCCGACACTTTTTTAAGCATCAAGAAAGTCATGAAATGCTGTGAAATCTTAGAGAAAGTATCCATAGAGAGGATAAGTACACAAATAATAATATTAGTGTAAACGGAACAACTATATACAATAATCGCTGAGAGTAAAAGAGACAGAATCATGATTTTTTGTCTTTGTCAGAGTTCCACTTTTTTTTTATGGGCTCAGTTGTGTCAGGTGTGAACTGCGCCCAGCAAAGCTAGTTGCCATAGTACCTTTTTGTTCGTATTTTTACTTCCGTGTAATAACCAACCAAATTCAGTCGCAGTAAGAGATAACAGGCTACCGTACTGAAGTAATCTTCCCAACTAGCAAAAATTAGTTGTATAGAAGTCCTATTCAGTCACATCGATCCGCCATTTTGTAGTTATTTTTCATTTGGCTGGGTTATATAGATATCTGTCCCTTAATACGCGTTTCTAGGCACTCTATTGGATACCTTCTCTAAGTATGAAATGCAATGGAAATGCATCAAAGCACCACTGCCGTTTAAGTCATAGGATAAAATTGCAAATGCAAAATCCGATAGATGGCGTTACGGTGACGTTCAGGTCCAACTTGACGACCTTGGTTGTTTCATAACCAAACTTTGAGTATTATACTCAAAGTAACCGAAGATACTTTTATCTTTGGTAGCTTAGCTGTGTGCGAGGAAAAATCCACCAATAGCTGAGCGAGGCTAGGAAAATGAAGAGATTATTTTGATGGATTTTTTCCTCGCACACCGCTTAGCTACTTCGCACAGCTTCTGGTGCAAAAAAACAGCCTTAAACAACAGCAGCTGTATAAATGTTTGCTATTTTTTTCGAAATAGCGCCATCTACTAACCACATGCGAAAAGAACAGTTTAGTTTTCTAAAATAACGATAATTTATTAACGGCCTTGGAATTTACAAAAAAAATATTGTTTAGTTTTCTAAATGACAATATTAACAGCCTTGGAATTGAACATTTTTTTCTTTTTAAGGTTATTTATTTCGCTAGGCTTTCACTTTTCACGTTAAAATAATTTATCTATACATATACTATTTTAAATAAGCGTTACCCGTGATTTAAGGGGAGGGGGAGTTATACCAAGCCTCACCATATTAAGTCACGCGTGGGGTAACGGATGGCAAAAAATGTTACCCATCTTACCTAATAAATGGTAATAATGACTGATTGATTACAATGGATAGCGCCTTGAGAGGTGGGGAGTGGTGCCCTGGTGCGGGACTCTAAACCTTATTGGATACCCTTTAAACGGTTTTATTTCTTCTTGTAAGCTCGTAAGCGAAATACCTATGTATGTTTGTGTGTAAAAATGGTCGAAACGACTGAGTTTCGACCATTTTTTGTCTGTTTCACCCCATTTTTGATGCGGATTATCATTTATGATACTCTTTTTGTTTTTTTGATCCTCCTGTGTATTATCATAAATATTTTTGATAAGTGGTGAGTGGTCCCGTGTGAGGCTCTCTAGAACGCGCGGTCCCACTAACCCCAGCCGGGCTAAGATGCGCACCACGAGATAATTTTGTCGACACTCGTATTGCGTCAGCGCAAGTTGCTTCTCGCTCACTTGACTGAACGATGAGCGGGATAGAAGGATTCGCTCTCGCGAAAGAGAATCGGCAAAATTTTGTCGCGGTGCGCATCTTAGCCCGGCAGAGTTCTTATGTCGGAACTGGCAGAGGCGTAGCAAGCGTGGGCGACGTGAGCCTTGCCCCACAGTTAAATAAGTTCAACCATCAAGTCTTCCTATACCTACCTAATATAAACTCAGTGTAAACATTCTACCAATTCACTCTTGCCCACAAGATCATGATGTTTTGTCCAAGTATTTTCGTAAACTTAACACAAATTAAAGCAAAATCAATACTATTTAAAAAGAGATAAAATCTATAGACATCGGCAAACCTTAAATACAAACCGAAAAGTCCAACACTAGACTTGTAATGGGACTTCTGGATAGAAGGAGAGCGAGAGGGTGATTACTAATACGAGTTACGTTAAATAGTTACTTAAATGTATGCTTATTATAAGCGCCAATAGAATTTCAGTATTCGTAGCGTAATGTTCGTAGTACTTACCTACGGCTACGTACAGTGGCCAGCACATCAAGTCACTACAATCTGTCAAATTTCCTCAGTTGATATTGAACCAAACATAAAAGTGAGGTTCGATTGAAGAAATTTGACAGATTGTAGTAACTTGATGTGCTGGCCACCGTACTTTGTAGATCACGGCCGTAGACTCGTAGTATGCTCGTAGCAAAGTGCTAATCTTAGGAATTTTCGACAGTCCGAATGGCGCATTCGGTAGTGACTCTGCCTCATACGCCTAAGGTCGAGGGTTCGATCCCCATCCTGGATAAACCGACCTGTGCTCATCACTTGTGTTTATTTAGTGTCTGGGTGAAATATTAAGTATTATATTTGTGATTCCTCTGATGTCCGATATCTGTAACACAAATTAAGTGCTTGCTACTTAGCACGGAGTCAGGTCGATGATGTAGATATGAGATATGTGAATTTATTTAATAAAAATATTCCTCCTTAATTATTATTGATCTTTAAATATTTTTTTATACAAGGGTTGATGATTCGTTTGAAAGAATAAATAATAAAAATCAATGCCAGCCCCCCTGCGAAATTCTTGTCGCCCTATTTTATTTCTAGGTCTATTTAAACTGTAGGTACCTACCTACTATTTATTTGAGGCTAAAAATATAAATGCTCATAAAATCGGTCCCAAACTACCTAATATACCTAAAAGGTTGTTCCCAAACCACCATATATACCTAACACCCGATATTGCGCAAGATAATTTAAAATGTAGTAAGTACCTATATCTACCCTGTTAACGACTCGTTAAAATTCTTAAACTACAGGTTCAAATTAAATGAACATTTAAAATATACCGTGTTCGTAGAATGCCTGTATGGTTACTGCAAATTCTGGCTTCTAGCTTTTCCGAAAACTTAACTTTAACGAAATTATGTGGGCCGAAAATGGCCAAA
Organism: Cnaphalocrocis medinalis; assembly: GCA_014851415.1. Lineage (NCBI taxonomy): Eukaryota > Metazoa > Arthropoda > Insecta > Lepidoptera > Crambidae > Cnaphalocrocis > Cnaphalocrocis medinalis. The sequence continues at coordinate 21,012 of JABMDO010000419.1, forward strand.
ATTGCTTCGAGGTATGGTAGGGCTGTGCCGCTTCTTTCTTGTTTTAGTGGGGGCAGGGAACGTGCCCTCGTTACCTACATATTTCTATTCGGAATTATTGCCTCTATTTAAGTACGATCAAAGTATGAAAACATTTGATACTTACTGACTTTGTGATTTAACTTATTTATTCATTGTTGGGAACTCGTGTCAAGGCTTTTAACAGAGCCAACTAGGTTCACTCATGGATGATACCTACCAACCTACCTACGCCTAATACTTATTCGCGCTTATTTCTTTTATTTTGTATTGCGAAGGCAGCTTCGCAATAATAAGTGCAGGCTTATCTTGCAATTTGTAACTGTGCAGGTGGTAACTCGAAGCCATTGTTATTTTATCAAGATTTTTTAAAATTTTACTGCCACAATTGACCGCGCAAACAAAGACCTTCGACCTGGCTGTAGGATTCCTTATCTTAACACAGGTAAAAAAGGTGCCTAGATATGAACAGTTAGGTAGCTAGTAGGTACATTTTCTTGCAATGTTACGAGTAGGTAATATGTAGATGAAAGGATCCCTTTCGGCATTTGCGGCAGCTTTGAACAAATACTTCTATGGTGAAAAAAGCCTTATTGTTCATGTCAGTTGAATTGAAAACAAAATTGTATGTAAGTATACACTCGTATGTTCATAGATTTTTGTGAAATGTTTACAATGAGATCTATAAAACATTTTATAGCGGCGTATTTCAACTTGCCAAACGGAGTTCATTACTAGTATTACTACTCAAGAATGGAGACGTCAAAAAGATTGCCCGCAATCTGATCCCCTTCCTAGACTAGAAATCTCGGTAGGCACTACTTAAGTATCCCCTGCCACTGCTAGCAGACCCTATGTCGATAGAAGAAATGGGACCACCATCCCTCCGCCTCTGGGGAGACCCCCCCCCCCCCCCCCCCCCCACCCCCCCCCCAGTCGGACGAGCTACTCCCTATCGAAAACGTAAGACTAGTTCCTCATCCCGTAATGAACATAAAAAAAATAGTCAGTTTAGGCATGCTCACTGCCAACAAGGGTGGATCTACGCCTGGCGGCACAGCCACGCAATATAAGTAGGTATTACAGTTTCAGTGTTTTAAAAATTAGGTACCCACTCTGTGCACGCAGTCACTCTCAAAATCGGTCAAGTCCGAGTCTGAGTACGTACCGCTAACTCTTTAGTAGGTAGCTAAGTAGATACTACAATTCTCCACAGTTTTTGACCAATAATTTGTAACACTGGAAAACTAAATGCAATTTACAAGATTGGAAATCGTAGCAGGTGAGTGTTGGATGCCCTGCCACTTCTGGTTGACCTGAGGAGGGCTGGCATAGATAAGGTCCGCCTGGGATCGTTCAGCGTGTTCTGGACATCTATAACTACTCTTTATAAAAAGATAAATTCAATGAGCACCGACAACCCTTATATACGAACCGAAAAGGCGAAACACTAGCACGATGCAATCAACGCCCAGCGCTATCTATTGGTAGACAGTGGAACTAGTGAGTGATAAAAAATATTTGATGATCTTGAATCGATCGAGACACGAATTGCTCTTTTTGTTTCCTCGATATTTCCTCACCCAAGCACCTTCAGGTTGTACCTGTGAACATTTACGTCGTGTCCCTTTAACCACGTGTTCTACAAACTATTCTGAACAACTTGTTCTATAACTTTTCAAAATTCGTATTAAAATTTCATCTTTCCTTACAAAGTCGGTCACGTTAATTGGTAATTTTATATGGGGAGTAGAATTTTTTTTCAGTGAATTTCGAAAAGTGGTTGAACTAAAGTTGTTCAGAGTGGTTGATAGAACACGTGGTTAAAGGGATGTAAATGTTCTCAGATACATCCTGTACCTACCTTTAAACATATTTTGTTAATAGGTCGGTAGGTGCATTCTTAATTGTTTTATAGGTAACACGGGTAACACCTTTAATGTCGTAAGATCCAAAAGCCCTTTAAAGAGCAAACATACTTAATTAATTTTCTTTTGTGTCTGCTGTCTGGGCCTTACGAGGATAATGTAAGAGAAATTATATTTTTCCAAAACGATTTTGTGCATAAACTGACATGTTTTAACATTGCGCAGTAAACCCAAATGTTAGGGGAGGCTGAGGAGAGTTGTACCTACATTGCACTTGAAAAGTTTATTTCTAACAATTTAAACCTACAAATCTTTCTGAAAATTCCAAGACAATTTTTTTATTTCAAAAATAGAGGAGATTCTCAATTTACACCTTTATATTTTGTCATTTTAATTTATTTTAATCCAATATACCAAATAATTATCTAAATAATTGTTATTTGCATTGGGGTTGGTGGTTTCAATGTTAGTTTTGTTACTATACATTAAACAATTTTATTTTTACCTATTACATAATTATATTAACGAGGTAGACCGAGGAGGCGATGGCGGGATGAGCTCGACACCTATTGCGCCAACTGGACCGTAGTCGCCCAGGATCGTGAAACGTGGAGGAGGGGTAGGGAGGCCTTTGCCCAGCAGTGGGACACGACGGGCTTTTAATAATAATAATAATATTACATAATGTGTAATCTTAATAATACAACCATAATATTGTTGTGTAAATAACACAATGTTCAAATAAAGTATCTTTATCTTAAGAGTAGGTTTTTTTTCACATTATACTTAGCGGACAGAGGACAGGCAGCTCACTTGATGATAAAATTGTTCACCACCGCCCATGGACATCTGCAACACCCGAGGCATCACAGATGCGTTGCCTGTTCTTAAGTGTAATATTAAATTTACTGCGCTGTATTTCGCCGAGTGGTTTAGGGTGAAACTTGAGTTAAAAGGTTGGTATTGGCACTTGGACTCCACTGGTATTGCGGATATAGGTATGTACGTGGCAGGTGCATTGGTTTGGTACTATTAGGTGACCCGACTGTTCGCGGACTACGTTTCAAAAACAGAGGTCCGTTTTAAAATCAATAGGTATAACGTATCTCAAATCAAAATAAAATTAAGCCCTGAATGAATACCTACCTACCATAAGACATTTTTAAGATAAAATCACAAAGCTGTTTTAAATTTTTATTTAATTTTTAAACTATCCACTCAACTGTGGAATGTCCTCTCAGAGGACAAATGCACTTTTGGGATATCTGTGGAATGTCCTCTAAGGAGACATTCAAAATGATGACTCATAGGGTTTGCGAGTTTCGTATTTTAACGTTTGGTTGACGATGTATTCGATTTCCCAATTGAATAATCGATTGTAAAGGAACACGCCCGTCGTCTGAACGTTAAAATAAACACGTCTCTCGTACAAACAAAGTAAAATATTGGAGATTGAATCTATGACCTATCCAGTCCGCCATTGACGCGAAATTTTGCTAGATTGTGCGCAAAATCTAGATTGTAGGCGGTTTTATCGAGAAATAAGTCATGGATTGTTAAATAACGTTTCATTTCATATACGACAATAGATATATTCGTTAGGTTTTCGATAAAAAAAAAGGCTTGGCAACCAACGTGAAGTGTGATTTTTCGGACTGATGTGGATTTCATTTTGTCATATTTTATCGAAAATTATATCGAAACCCAAGCAAATCGTGAAATTAGATCAATAATTAATAAACTTTCATCTAATTACTACTAAATATGTTTATTTAAGTCGCTTGCGAAATTTCGAGCTCAAAGATATGCAGACACCCAAAAAGGGCCAGAATCGGACATTCCACAGACAGGGGTTTTTTCATACAAAAATGGCGGAAAAAATGATCATTTTTTTGCAATGTTTATAAACTTATTATTTGAAATTTCTCTATGAAACGTGTAGTTTTTCTATTGTAATAAATAACTAGGTCCATGTTAATCTTGACAAACACAATAATAGCATATTTGCAATACAATAATCACCAAAATCTTACTTTCCATGAGACATTGTTTTTTGTACCAATTTCGAGTCTCATTTTTAAACCATTCATACTCAACATCTGTTATCTGAAACGACAAGCCATTAATTACGGTAGCGCGGCGATAAGCTTAAGTACTGTAAACAAAAAATGTTTAGTCAATGGAGCTCAGATGTTTATAATTCAAATGAGTTATTGAGGCCCACTTGAGGGACTTTTGAAGTGCGTGTTGTTGGTAGCAAAGTTTATAAACACTTGTATCATAAAAACTATGTATTGGAATGTATTGTTTTATGGTTTTATTTTGCAATATTATGTAAGATTGTATTTATAAAATATAATAATAGACACAACAGTCTTTCATTCTTTCGTAAATCGGAAAATAATAGCCAGATTTTAGGTAACCCATTTTATTTCTTATATACCAGTTTTATTACAATTTAAAATCAAGTGAGGGGTAGATAATAATTTAGACAATTTCATACTCATTCTAAAACTACCATTAGTTTTACATAATTCTAGCTAGATTTCGAGAAATTCGAGTTTTCGAACCTAGGTGGCCTAGATTAGTGCTCAAATGAAATGTCAGATTCGGCCTTCACAGATATCTAGAATTTGACTTTTGACAGCTCACAGCTGAGTGGCTATTACAAACTGTTATGCCTACCTAATAATATTAATAAACGCGTAGCTATTAGATTAAACGCGATATTAAAACCATTAAATAATTAATTTAACATTATAAGGTACCTACTTATGGTATTCCTAATTAATGTTTAATTATTTCACAAATCTTGGAGTAAATGAACTTTGTCATACTTTACAAACGCTAATAAACTCTTTTTAATAATAAAATTTTCATCGTTACCGGCAAAAATGGCCACGAGAGTCGACTTCATTATGGCGATGTTCATTATTTTTGTTGTAATTAGGCAAATTAAATGGCAGGCAGGGCCGGGCGCGGAGCGGGCGGAGACAGCCCCTCCGCCATTGGCCCGTGCAGAGTCCGCCCCCCGGCCCAGGCGATGCCCCTCCTGCCGGCCGCGCCGCTGCACTCGCTGGCTCAGCGCTCAGTCTCGATCGCTGCGGCCCGTGGAGTGTGTCTCGTGCATCCGTGAACAAGCAGTGTTGTGACAGCGAGTGTGTGTGCGATGCCCGGACGGTGATCGCAGCATGGTGAATTACGTCAACCCGCTCGCCATGTACCAAGGCAAGAGCGGACAGTACGGGGGCGGCTGGTACGGCTGGCAGCATCAGAATTTTGAGGAGCAGCAGTGGTGTACTTGGAATGGCGCGCCGGCCGGCGGGGAGTGGGCCCCGGACCCTCATCACTTCCCCAAGAGAGAACCGGGGGATAGAGAGATCACAGACATACCGTCTCCTGCTCGAGGGGATCTGGCTAGTCCTGGAGAAGGCTCCCCTGGGTCGAGGCCTGCACAGCCGCCGGCGCCGCCGCGATCACCGTATGAATGGATGAAGAAACCCAATTACCAGACACAACCTAATCCAGGTTCGTATTTAACCAATTTGGATTTGCTATTTCGTTTATGGCTTTTTATATAAACCTAAGCTCAACCTAAAATCAACAAAATAAACAAACCTTTGTTTATTTGTTGTTATCTGTCTTGTTTCTACCTTTTTTATTTTGAAGTTCTTCTTATATTATAATCAGTATGCTCAGAGTATAATATTATTTTAAGGTTTTAAATATTTTATGTAATAACATTAGTAACCAACAAGGAATCTGCCCTGTATTAAATACGCCTTTTAATGGGCGGTCCCGTTTTCATAATGTCGTGGAACTATTTCTGAACTACCTTCTTTTTACTTATTATTACTTCAATATACAAAATGTGAGTTTCTCTTATGGAAATTGCAACAGATTTATCGTAATTTTAGGATTAGTTGGTCAATCCGAGAGTGATATGGGGCAATGTTGATTCCAAAAAATGTTTATTTTATCCAGATTCAAAATCAGATGTAGGTAGGTAGGTAAGTACTTGGTCACAAGTTATTCATGTCAACAAAACTAAGCACACAACATTTTCAATCTTCCCTACATATTGTTGTATGGTTTTTTAAGATAGTATTTGTAATGTAATAGTTTTCTCATGTATTTGATTAAGAAATATTTACCTGATTTAATGCATATAAGATTAAACATTATTATGTATGTACAGTGGCCAGCACATCAAGTTACTACAATCTGTCAAATTTCCTCAGTTGATATTGAACCAAACACGTTTAACATAAAAGTGAGGTTCGATTGAAGAAATTTGACAGATTGTAGTAAATTGATGTGCTGGCCACCGTACAAAATCGCATATAAATATTGATAATTAATTAGCAAAAGAGCATTCAATTCCTTCTTAATAAGCTGTCTTCTTAATAAGATCGGATCACTTTTAGTAGTCTGTGTGGATTTTAAAAATTGCATTTAAAGTTGCATTAAATATTTAGGTACGTCATAATTTTAAACATGTTGATTTTAGGGCATAGGTATTATGACGTTGTTATTAGATCCATGCAGTTAAACGTTAATAAGTTTACCCTTTTCATCGTGTTCATTGGATTACCTAAAACGGCTTCGCCCTGTTAATACAAATATACATACATACCTACTGCTACTGGTGCGGAAGACTGTATAATAAATAGATATATGGGTGAAAACGCAGTTTTAATCTGTAAATTAATATAATAAAAATAAATACAAACAATTTGGCCAGACGACAACCATTTGACATCTCAAAAAAGCATGATAAAAACTTAGAAAATGAGGTTGCACCACAGCCAGTCGCCAACACCTATTTATGTTAATTTCTGCTATTTGTTTTTTATGATTTACCTTTGAAAATAGCATTTTATGATCTTAATAAATACGTATATTTATGATTACGTTAAAAAAAAATATTGTTTTTATTTTTGTATCCGCTAATTTATTTGTATATCTTTGGAAGGTGACAGTTTTCAAACTTATCATTAATTTACGGTTTAAAAAAAAGGTAAATGTTAATTGAGTTTGTGACTAATTACTTTTTAATAGTTTAAATAGACCTACATACTAATAGTTATTTATGTATTTAAATAGATAAATAAGTGATTACGCTTTAATTTATTTATTGGTAGGTGTTTATTTTAAAGCATAGGTAAAACAGATAATAGAAACTAAATTTAAGTACAGATTTAAAGCTTATAGACTAAAGCGGTAAAGAAATAAAAAGGTAAATAGGAACTAGTTCCTACAGCCATGTAAGACAAAAGTAATTTTCACAAAATTTAATTAAATTATTCATTCAGAGTTTGAACCAAATTTTGAACAAGAGTTTTATTTATCAGAACTCAGTTAACTTCTATTTAATTATTAGGTATAAGTTTGCTTTTCTATCCAAAATTCATACCTCGGGGCTGACTGCATTTTCAAGATGGCTTACCCACCATGATCCGGCAAGTAAAAAAAGACATCTTCTTATTTCAAAAAAACTATAATTACAAACTGTTGATTCCATACCTTAAACATTATTTTTTAATTCAGTTAGTTTTGTAATCGTTAGTTTGATTTTATTGTTGACTGCAATAAATTTTACCGCCGTGCCATTAAAAATATTTGCGTGGGTGATTCATCATAATTCATCATCATTTCAGCCAATAGACGTCCACTGCTCGACATAGGCCTCCCCCAAAGTTCTCTACACAGATATATCCTTTTTTTTTTTTGTTCACGCAGAGTAAATGCCGCCTTATGCACACCCGGCCGCTGGGAGACGACCAGGTAGTGTGGGGCTCTCCCCTGGATTGGGGCCTCTGCTAATCAGAGGCCGTTCAAGGGCATACCCACTAAACACTCTGCGACTTTTCCCGGCAAATCCGGGCTCGGGGTGGGAAAACGGGAAATAGCACGAACCTCATCACCGCAGACCCACCCATGGACAGCAAGGCACGCCAGTACGGCCTTTTTCCGACTCCCGGGGCTTAAAGCCCCCAGAGCAGCTCCCACTGCCCTCCGACAAAGCCCCAACCGGGCGGCGCCCGCATCGCTGGATTGCGATACGGGCGTCGCGGGCATGGGCTCCTGCAGAACTCTCCACAAACCCTGCTGGCTGCAGGGCATGGTGGGGGAGAGTGCCTGCAGGCTTCCAAAAAACTGCCCCACCAGACAGCCCCACGGCCGGCTACGCTGGATTGCGCAGTCGGTCGCTGGGCACAAAAGATGGGGTGGCGCTCGAAGGCGCCTCACTCGGTGGGGCCTACGTCAAGGTGCGCCCAAAGTGGAGGAGATCCTCACAGGGCGCCGGACAGGGCCCTGGCCCAGACAGAGCTGGGCCTCAAAGTGCAGCTGTCAGCCATCGGGTAGCAATATGGCGATAAGCCAATTGCTACCCGTCGTTGCCCAGGGACACCAGGACCCCTCCGGTAGCAGTTCCAAACAGAAAGAAAATACTACCGGAGAGGCCACACGAGGAGGTCGCCGCACCGTAGTCCCCACACAGATATATCCTGTGCCACCCGCATCCAAGGGACTCCCGCGACCTTCACCAGATCGTCGGTCCACCTGGTAGGAGGCCTGCCACGTAATAGTAGGTAATTATTACTGATAAATTAATGATGATCTACTTATTTGAAATACGTCAATCGTCAACCATCTCAGCGTGTCACCGGTTGTATCAAATACGGTCGTTGAATCCAGGGGAATAAAGTCTCTGGTCCAGGGTACATATTCACCATGACCTATGATTGATAACTCCGGTGTATGATTCTTATAATAGGTAGTGGGAATAATATCAACTAGATAATGGGATCCAGATGATATTAGCGACTACTAAGATAGTTAAAACATACAGATTTTCTCACGATGTTTTGAGACATTGCCGAACTAGGGTAAAGAAAAAATCATGTTCGAATTTCAACCTACGATCACAGTGTATACTATTTAGATGTTTTGTCCTAGAACCTCACATTTTCATCCATTAATTGCCATCGCTCGAATACCATTTGCGTAGTATCTAGTATTTAGAATACCCGAACATATTTCGTGTTATTCCACGAAATACGTTACAAGTGCAAATATTATATTATAATAGTAATAGAATAGGCCTGTTTCCAATTTTTTTTTTGATTAGTAATCAAAGAAGCTCTCCAGAGTAGAAACATCGGCAAAAATTACTCTGTTAGCATGAAATTATCCGAGATATCACCATCAAAGATCACATAAAATAAACCTTGTCAAAACGCTCCATACAACGGCCCTGCCACGCTGTGACGTCACACGGTGCTAGTGGTTCATCACGGGAGACCTTTGTTCGATAGCTATATTAAATAAGCGTTTATGAAAATGGTTTCAAAAGAAAAGTTGCTAAAAATTGCATGAATTATTAAGTATATAATTATTTAGTAAATGTAATACTTTTAAAATCAAGTTACGTATCAAATTTAGATAAACTTTAATTGATGATGACAAAAAATATCAAACTAAATTCTTGTATATAGTTTTTTTTTACCGTTATTTCTCCATTTTATACAAAAATCTTCCAATCTCTAACCTTGGAAAAAGCCTATTAAATAGCCTAATGAATACACATACAGCCTTGACTAAACCTGTAATATTTGTTGCGGTTTACAAGCCGAAGCCATAAACGACTAGTTTAGCCAGTATGATCGACGCAGTACGGACTTAGATGAATACTAGCTGTGGCGCACGGTTTTAAAGGGCAAAATGTAGTAATCATAAAATTAATGAATATAATTATCATTAACAGAATTCCACTCCAAAGTAGGATGTTCAAAATGGCCGACTTGAAAGCGTCGACCGCTTCTTCTCCGCACTGGAACCTTTGACCACGAAGAGTTTTCTTGATTTTAGGAAATTAAAAAAAATCGTTAGGACTTAGTGCAGGGCTGTACGGAGGATGGTCAAGAATTTCTACGTTTTCCTTCAAATATTCAATCGTTTGACGAGCGGTATGTGAGCTGGCGTTGTCATGGTGCAGGATGATGCGTCGCATTGGGCTAATTTTCCGAAGTTCGGCGATGACTTGTGGTAAACAAACTGTGGCATACCACTCCGCATTAACCATTCTACGATCTTCAAGTGCAATTGTCGAAACATGACCGGTTTTCGCCACGAACGTAGCCACCATCTTCTTTGAAGTGCTTCGAGAGCGAATAACTTTAGTCGGCTTTGGCTCGTCTTGGAATACCCAGACTGTGGATTGTTGTTCGGAATCAGGATCGTAGGCATAGATCCAAGATTCGTCACCACTATGATATCGTAGACGTGATTTGACTCTCCTCGGTTGAACCTCTGAAGAGTTTTCTTACACCATCTGACGCGGGTTGCCTTATGATCGTCGGAAAGCAAATTTGGGATCCAACGGCAAACTAGTTTTCTTACACCAAGCGCCTCATGCAATATCTTTTGAATGGTTGTCCCTGAGATGCCTAATAACGCCTCTATCTCTCGATATGTAACATGACGATCTTC
>JABMDO010000420.1:0-24176 GCA_014851415.1 Cnaphalocrocis medinalis
TATTTATCATTATTTTAATCAGAATAGTGGTTTTTTATACGATTGTTATATTTGCAGTGGCAACCCCACTTACTTATATTATTTATCTATGCCACTTACAATACGTCAAACGTCATTTTACGTAAATTCACGTTAGCTCTCGAGTTTTGAACTTTTGAAATTGAGTATAATATTTTTTATTAAGTAAAACAACGAATTGGAATAAAAATGGACTCCGGTGATTGATCTAATACTGAAGACCTTGGCTTGAACATGAATTACGCTCCCGCTTCCTCCGCAACCACTCGCCCGCCATTATCACTGAGGTGCAAAATCTCATTCAAAAATGGATTAATTCAGTGGTAAATAATTATCGTAATATCTTTTGATTGTTTAACAATTTACAGTGGACAATATGATTGTATTATATGGGCTTTTTCATTGCAACAGGTATTAACAAGCGACGACATTAAAGTATTAAGGTATTAACAAGAATTATTCTTGCTGGACAGCAATTTGGAGTGAAATAAGACAGCCTACTTCTGCAGATCAACAAAGTGCACCAATTGTTGGTCATACACATGTGTGTATCTCCTGTGGACGGTAGCTTTTACGAAGAAGATCACACACATTGACAAATACCACACCTCGTGTGGATGGTATTAGAAAAGATATTACTCGTCAAATTGCACCTCGTGAGGTAAGTTTTTGACTTTATTAAGGTTGCATTTATTTGTGTTGATAAATCTGATCGGTGTTGATCTTGATCAACAGTAATAATACAGGTTGTGCAGCAATACAACAATACTGTTGAAATTTGTATTGTAGGCCGTCAAACTATGGGATGCTGTGCCCACGTCTTGTCGGTGATCTGGTATTTGGGATGGGCTCGTCATGAAAGTAATATAGCAGTACCTGCGCAATTTCTGGATGACGTCTTAATTTTTTTATGACGATGAATAAAGAACGTTTTTTAAATGAAATTCCGACTTTTACTTATCTGATGATTACCTCACAACAATAATTACATTATATACTATATTTTACGCATAAAATTATTGGTGTGCGCTTTTTAGCCAAAACTATTCTGAGCTTTGGGCATTCCCCTTTCTTCATTTATTAGGTTTAAAAAAAAATCAAGAATACCTTTTATTTCATCCTAAACTAATACGTGTAATAACTCGAAAAATTACTAACAATGATACTTTTGAGTACACTTTTCTTGTATGAAAACTTACAGTAATCACTATTGTTTTGTAGCCATGCCCTAATATATGTTATTGTTCTTTTAATAGAAATATTGTCATAAGTTTGTCGTTTATAGTTTTACTATTATCAAGCATTTGACGTAGACCTTCGACCACAAGTTTCAAAAAGGGTTGTATTAAAACTGTTCTAACGAGAAAACTAAATGATCATTTGAAAATATTTTGAAATTATGCATTAGATTATGAAATCTGCAATAATTTGACATCAATATCTTATTTACAAACTGTATAGATTATCATTTTATTCTCCATCGGAAATCAATGATTTTGACTTAAGTGTGACTCTTACGGATAAACGCTCTTAACTAAATCTTTATTAATTTCATAAATATTTTATTAATTTACCAATTACGGATTATATACTATGCTTAGATGACCCACACAGCGCCCAGTGCTCTATTAATTAATAGTGACTTATTAATACTCGCTTCACCAAACAAACGGAATGCACAGAGCAGCAGACTTTTAAGTAAGACAAATTAATCTTAAATAGAGATTGAATGACATAAAAATGACATCTGTAAATTGCGCAAATCTCCCTGCAGGACAGACGTGCATCCAATAAACTTATTCAAATATCTAAGCTTACAAGTTAAAATCTTTCGCAACACGAGCCCACTAGTTTACAAGGCGGCTCCTTATAATAATTGTCGAAGCGGTCGGCGACGCGATAAGGGATTACCACCCCTAATGCGAGGGTCGCCAATAGGGCTGCCTCTAGAACTGGGTGATAATTGCTTTGGTAATACAGTAATATTTGTGAGAATTTCTTGCATCTATATTCTGAAACCTGTGTGGGTTTTCGAATGCATAATGAATGTTCAAGCTACTTTGAGATCATGTCTACATATCTCCAAGTACGAGTAGCTTGAACATTCATTTGATGTCTGGTAATGGTGTAGCGAAGATCAGAAGAAACTGCCCCCAATTTCCATTATGCTACAGACTGTTTCAATACTGAACTACTTCATTATTTACTACTAGTGGCTTTGCCAATAGTAAAGTTTTGCTATAAGTTCCAATCTTTGCATAATAGATGTCGCTAGGTGTCGATACTATTGTGCAAGTGTTTTGTCTTTTCAGGTTACATATAAGTCTTGAGTTTGTAAATAATTGCTGTCTCTTTATAAATAGTATAGATCGTTTAACATACGCTAAGTGATAGCAATAATAGAGAAGAGACTCGTTTTATATCGTAGCTAGAGGTAGGGAAGGAGCCCGCAAAGACAAAAACCAAATTAAATTAGAATATGTTAATTCATTCCTTGATGTTGTTAGTAACACAATAATTAAATCTTGCAATCCCACAAGAAATAGCGATAAATTTTAACCTCTTCTCCCACCAAGAACATAGTTTTCTTAATTTCTATAATAATTCCACGGACACTGGTTCCGTTAGTTTTTTTTTTTTCAACAAGAACCAAGAACAATCCCAAAGCTCAACCCTAGAGATCATAAGGGTGGGGGCATTTGTCACCCCCTCCCCGCCCGCTTTTTTCCCGGCTGCACTCCGCAGCGAACTGGAGCGAAGTGTATATTGAATTATGAATTAAGATATGACCCGTCGAGACGAGCCTCACCTGAGCCAGGAAGAGGAGGGATGTTTTAGATGAGGATAGCTTAGGTCAGTGATATTCAATATGAAAAAGTTGCATTAAGTATCTTTTTCACCGTCACTTTTTACCGCGTGCAGTGAAACTGTGGAACCAGCTACTGTGACTGTGACTTTCCAGAAAAGGCCTAATTCCTTCCTTAAAAGCCGGCAACGCATTTGTGATGCCTCAGATGTTGCAGATGTCCATGAGCGGCGGTGATCACTTACCATCAAGTGAGCCTTTTGTTCGTTTGCCCGCTATAAAGTAAAAAAAGGTATTTTCCAGCTCGGTGTTACTCCGCGTGGGAATACTAGGAGTACCTAGTAGGGTACCACACCCAGTAGGGTGTGGTAGTGTATTCAAGAGGGCTACATTACGCCAAATAATTGGTGTAAAGTAGCGATCGCGGTTAGCGGTACAGTTCAGTCCCAGGGGTTTTGGTTAGGGTTTGAGTTCCACACACCACCATGTTCATCACATGTGACAAGGTGAAGACAATGATGGTTTCCCCTGGGAAACAAAAGTCTCTTCAGTTTTGAACGTTTTCTTTATTAATATCACAGAACAAATGAGACGATTATGAATGCGATGTTATGATGTCGCTTTTATTGTAATTTAATTATTGTAATGTAATTTAATTTTGAACCAGTAGAATATTTAGCGAACACAATACCCTGATTGTTATCTATAATATTTAGCTTGATACTAAAGTTAACATCATAGAGTAAGGAATAATATAGTCTGGATAGTTAACACGTTTTTCCTGGTGGTCTTGAATTATAACACGTCATGCTTGTCCACTCTTTTGTAAAAAACTTAGCTGCAAATCTTGATTACAGCGACTTTTGTTTAATCAAGATACACCATTTTCACCAGTTTTTGAAAAGTCACAAATTGCCGAAATAGACCAAATTTCGTACCAACAAATTTCCAAAAGGCAAACTCCATCGATCTCCACATCAATTATTCGCCACAATGAATATACGAAGAAATCGTCCGAATCCACACTCCGGAGCCCTCAATAGTTTTAAATATTCAATAAGACCGCAGAACTTGGTTGTTTTTCCCCAGATTTCGCCGGCTAACTTTCCCAAAGTTCGTGCCAAAGATTATATTTTTCGGCTTTCAACGTTCGACGGTTCCGTATCTCGGTTCGCAGAAGTCGGGGCGTGAAGCTTGTGAAGGGGAAGAATGAGTACAAAGAAATGTGTTGGAGCCAATTATTTTCGACGAGAGGTTTGGAACGTTCTAAGAATCCTTCTTGGGAAATATTTTGGACTTATGTCTGTTTAGGATGAACGTCCATAAGTTGATAATGCTGATATACTTAAAACTTAGGATCAAATCACCAGAGTAGGTATATTAGTAATAAATTAAAATCAATTGTACACAATCTCAAAAGTGACTCTAAATAAGTTAGTTATTGAGATAAACCAATAGTTTAGATTTTATGCTGACTGAGATTTTCGATTTGAGATTAAAAATCGATAAAGTGAAGTTATTTTCTCTCGTGAATAATTAGTAGGATAAGCTACTTTATCAATTTAAACTTTTCACGTTTATCAAAGAACTTTGTTTTAAAGTAAAACTGTTTTTTTATGTGGTAAGGGCACAAGTGGGTCAGCGTATGGTTAGTGATGATCATAGCCGCAGCCGCTTCAGAAGGAACTCTGATGCATCGCCGTCATTTAGGAAGACGTAGGCTCTTTTACCCGTACCCAGACTACTACGAGTACAAGACGGTCACGACCGCTCTGCCAAGAGTGTACCGGATAACAAGAAGATTCATTTAATTAAGGTTTCAATAACTTCGCACAGATTCAGAAATACCGCTGCGAGTACAGTTGTCGTGACGATGTCTGTGCTAGAGTTAGAATTAGTACTGATGTTCACATGCATTTGTTAAATTGACCGCGCCTTTTTAGCCTATCGCTGGGCAGACTATCAGCGATATCTGAGTCTCGCATCAAACAGCCCTGGCGATAGAGCCGTAACTAAACACAAAGCGAGCCGAGCGGCGCCCGGACAGAACCAGTCGGGGCAAATTAAATATGTAGGAGGCGGCGCGCGCCCACACCGCCTCCTAGGGCTGAACAAAATATAGAGAATATATTTTGGTGTAGCAATTCTTTGCACCTCGAGAGACTGGATGAGGATCGCCTCGTAAGGAAAGCATACCAGAGCCTATTGATAGGCTCGGTCCAGTAGGCCGACCTAGGTGTATCGCTGGAAAGACATCGGCAAGAGTGATCTGCGAAAACTTCAGGCCAGTGACTGGCAACGAGTAGTGCAGGATCAACCGAAGTGGTGTTCTCTTGTTTCGGACGCCAAGACCCGTTTTAGGTCGCTGAGCTAGTGGAGTAAGTAATTCTTTGCAATTTATTCCTAAGTAAATAATGCACCCGACGATGAATTGTTAGCGCATTAAAGTGAAGTATCAGTATATAGGTACCTACCAGGTACTGGTAGGTACCAGTCCTGAGCTGCTCGGGTCCATGTAGTCCCTCCGATTTTAGCGATGTCGTCGACCCATTGTGCCACCGGACGACCTGGACTTCGTCTGCCGTTTTTAGGACACCATTTTTTCATAACCTTGCTCCACCTACCATCACCGCGCCTAGCCAAATGTCCTGCCCAATTCCACTTAAGTTCCATTGCTCTTAATCCGACGTCCCTGACTTTAGTCCTGCGTCGATACTTTATAATAAAAATTATGTTATGTTTATCATGTCGGTAACCCTACCGCTCTCGGGTCGGGCGAGTCGCGCGGCGTCATTAGAGGCGCTGCGCCGGCCAGACATTTTTATGCGGCCCACAAGCCGGCGCTTTTTCAGCGCCCGCCGCGGTGCCGCATACCGCCACCATACCTACCTACTGTACGAGTATAGCCATCTATAACATTGCTGGTGTAGGCGTGTATCTGTAGCCATCTAGCTAGTTATTAAATATGTGTATGCTGCGTACCACCTAGCTATTCTACGTAGTAGCTAGGTACGTAGGTATATTGCACGGCAGTAGCGGAGCGCGGCGGTAACGCGTCTATCTTAGTAATTTTTGGCATTGGCTTAAAATTAGCTTTGACTGCAAGGTCCAATGAAGTGAGAAAAATATGGCCGACTGACTACTAGCTTTGGATTTAGTTTCAAAAACCTCTATTTCCGTCTATAGATTAACGAAATGCCGAACATCAGCGTTTTATTGAGTTTATAAAGTTGCCGCATACCGCCACCATACCTACCTATTGTACGAGTATATAGCCATCTATAACCTTACTGCTGTGTATTTTCTCTAGCTGTATGCTGTTGTAGCCACCTATCGTCTCTACTTATATTGCGCGGCGGTAAGCGATAATGCGTATATCTATGTGATTTTTTGGCGTTTGGCTTAAAATTGGCCTCCATTGCAAAGTCCAATGAAGTACAATATGGCCGACTAACGTTTTCGTCATTTTGTCTTGGATTAGGTATGGTCTCTATAGGGTGTATCTGTAGACATTTACATCCCTTTAACCACGTGTACCACCAAAAGTCGTAAAAGACATGGTTAAAGGGATGTTATTGTTTATAATTATTGTGTATCTTTCAATGCTGTCTGCATACGTCATACCTACCACAAATCAGATTTCTACTGCATTGACCTGTTCCAAAGCAGGCTTTCCAACAATAGCCCGTTAAAAAGGCATCTCGATATAGTAGCCGTAGTGTTGCTTGCCAGGTCCGATTTCTTTAGAATCGGTAAATTAAAAAAAAAATGTTTTCAAGTCATGAGTACAACCAGTGATGAGTATTTAACCACGTTGCATAAACTTTTTGTTTTGCTTCGTCTCGACATTTACCCATTTACCGTCCCGATCAGGTACGATTCGGGACGCGTGCCCAGCGGAGCAATTCTCGTACATTCCACAAGTCAAATTAAAATTTGTATGGACTAATATATATGAAACTAGCGGCCGCCCGCGACTTCGTCCGCGTGAAAAAGTAACTTTTTACCCCCCTTTCAACCCCTTACAACCCCCTTTTCGCAATAAAAATTAGCCTATGTTCTTTCTCAGGGTCTAGATTATCTGTATACCAAATTTCATTTAAATCCGTTGAGTAGTTTTGGCGTGAAATAGTAACAGACAGACAGACAGACAGAGTTACTTTCGCATTTATAATATTAGTATGGATGTCTAAAATCGACTTCAATATCTATTGCTCGAGAATTTGTTCTCAGATCTTACACCTCGCCACACTAGAGCCAAGCCACATAGCTTTGCTACACATTATCGCACGGGCCATTCCATGCGGGAGGTCGGCACTC
Organism: Cnaphalocrocis medinalis; assembly: GCA_014851415.1. Lineage (NCBI taxonomy): Eukaryota > Metazoa > Arthropoda > Insecta > Lepidoptera > Crambidae > Cnaphalocrocis > Cnaphalocrocis medinalis. Next base: position 7,145 of record JABMDO010000420.1, read on the forward strand.
AACACCATACTACACATCACATGTGTATGTGTAGGACGGCCGCGATCTTCCGATAGCTGGGAGGAGTTGATACTTGCGTTATTTATGACCGCCTGTAGCGCAGTGGCTAGTACGCCGCAGTTTATTATAAAATACCAGCTTTTGCCCGCGGCTTCGCTCGCGTTAAGTTCGGGGTAGCACGGAGGGGCAAAAAGTAGCCTATGTTACTCTCCATCCCTGAACTGTTTCCACTTAAAAAATCACGTCAATTCGTCGCTTCGTTTTGCCGAGATAGAAAGACAAGCATACAGACAGACAGGCAGACACACTTTCCCAAACATAATATTAGTATGGATTATCCCTCATATCACAAAATGTGGTCTAAAGTTAGTTTTGGTTTAAAACTGATGCTGTCCTCTTTTTGTGTTTATTGGTCTGTGTGGTGTTAAGGACACAGTTATTTTGCCAATGTCAAGTGATTGAAGAGGCACGTTCACTTGAATTTGCTGTCTCTTTCGACGTAATCGTTTTTAAATGGTGGCACACCTTTGACTCTTCTGGTGTTTAGCAGATGTCAATGAGGCGACGGTAATCATAATCATCCCGCTGCTTGTCTGCCCCCTATGTCATGAAAAAAGAGGTTATAATATTCCAAAAAAAAAAACTTATTTAAACAATCAACGTCCTCTAATGTCTCAAGACCGTTTTGTTGGCGTACGCGGCGGACCATTAAACCGGGTCGGTGACGAGGTGACGATAACGCGCGGCCCGTATCCGCCGAGCCGCTCGATACACGGGTAGATCCACGCGCCTTATGAGAGCCTGGTACTTCTCGTCACTTTCGGCTGGGGTGACTTTCGTAATAGATTTTATTTTTATCATGCGCGCCATAAAGGCACAGTGTAGGTGCTTTTCACCTTAGCTCCATAATTACTGAACCTTATTCCGTAATGGGATATTGAAAATATAAAAATATGTACTGCCTATCTAAATTAATGAGGAAGTTATTAATGGTAGTTAAAAGAAACCAATACAAATTGATTATAATTACAGTCGTAGTCATTATTCATAATCTAACTTCTGTTAAAACATTATTATGGTTGTTGAAATAAGAAAAAAAGGCTATCGAAAATAACATGCAAGATGATGTTTGATGGACAAAGATGAATAAAATTGTAAATATACATCATGAAAAATTATAAAATACCAAAATACTATGAAAATTAAATTATTATAAGATAATTTTTGTTCGAAATTTAGAAATAATTAATTATCTTGATTTTTACCCATTTTTGTGATACATAAAACAAAACACTCCCGGTGTTCAAAATGAATAACGACGTATAAAGTATAAAGAATCCTACATCTTCAATTCAAATGCACTGCATATATCGTCATCAGTATAATATGCTCGAACACCTTCGTGGTGCCATGTTCGCCTGGTACTTTTGCTGTGCTACACGGTCCGTAGACAAGCTTTGTCGTCGCTCTCTTCTACTACGAATTTCTATTCTAATTCTGTGAATTTTGTTTTGTTTGTTGGTTTATTATATTCTCGGACGTTAATTTTTATTTTTTTATTTTATTTCTTGTCATAATACCTATTTGCTGTGTATAAATGGTTGGCTTTGATTTAAAAATGGTTTGTAATTTTCATAAAGAGACAAAATACCCTTCCAGGCGCATATGTTCTCTAGGCTATCTTATGTTACCTGTAGTCATATGTATTGCAAATAAATAACTAAATAAATAAATAAATAAATAAATATAGGTAATACAAAATAGAACACGGTATTTTGTTCAAAATACTTTGGCGAAGAGTGTCAATGTTTTTTTGGGGTAGCTAGGTAAAACATTTTTCCATGTAACGGAAACGCGTGAGGTAGGAAGCCATAAATTACAGCTTACATTTCGTGCTATCGTATGACAAATTAGCTGGGGGTAGTTGCTGCTTAGTGGACAATAATCTATTATAAATAATTATGAACACAGTCCATTGTGAATTTGATAAAATGTGGTCAGCGGTTGGGAAAGAGTCAAAAGTCAATGATAATGATGAAACCCAATGACACACCAATGTTAATAGCTTTATTGTTCTACGGACTCTAATGGGGTGCTTAAATCTCAATTCTATTAATATAAAGAGTGGTACATTCCACATACAATCACAAGGTTTATAGGGGAACCGAAAATCAAAACATGGGCGCGATGAAATTGACACCTAAATATCAATTTATTGACTTTGTGGTGAAAAAATATAAAATACCTATATGATATAAATAAATATACCTAGTAAATAAATATACCTAGCGCCATCTGTTGACATTAATTTGGATTTATATTAACACTAAACGAAGTGAGGTAGACTACTCAGTCATCCATAAGTTCATTTAGAAACCTCCATACTCTCCATCCAAGTCATCGATAAATCGATATTTTGCATATAGGAGGATCACACAATTTATATGATTGTTAGTCACCCGCGCTATCTGTCTGTGTTGTGTACTATACCGATTTATATTGGTACGGAGGACCCAAAAAACATAAAGTATCAAAGGTGTGTGGTCACCGTACACAGCGGCGAGCAGGAAGGCATGTAGGCAGCGGCACGCGATGAAATGGGCCCGCGCGATCCCTTGTCGCCCGCGCCCGCGCACGAACAGGGCTGCTGAGGTCTTTGCACGGATAACTTCACAACATGAAGTAAAAGTGAAGTCTCATCAGCCTCATCTCTCATCAGCCTATACAGGTCTCATCAGCCTATACAGGTTGTATCTGTAAACATTTACATCCTTTCAACCACGTGTTCTATCAACCATTCTGAACAACATTTGTTCAACAACTTTTCCTATTTAGGCGAAAAAATTTTCGGCTCCCCATACAAAATGACCAAGTCATGTGACCGACTTTGTATGGAAAGATGAAATTTTTTAATGCGAATTTTCAAAAGTCATAGAACAAATGTTGTTCAGAATGGTTGGTAGGACACGTGGTTAAAGGGATGTAAATGTTCACAGATACACCCTGTATACTGTCCCACTGCAGGGCAAAGGCCTCCATCGTAGAAATCAAGTCCTCGCTCGCTAGTAACTATGATGGGATGAGGCTTATATGAGGTTATCACAAACCCGAGTTAATTCAAGCTTGAAGTAATAATACAAAAGTATTTGTCTGTGGCACACACTCATCTAGCTCTCCTGAAAACCGACCTACATCGTCGTACCTATAGCTGGAGGCACGAAAGTATAGCGATGACCGTTATTTTGCGCACTTGTAAAAAAGAAGACTTTCTATCAATAGTTTCTGCGCACTCAAGGTCATAAATACACTTTCTTGCCTCGGACTATACTTAAAGTTGATTGAGTAAGAATTTTAAAATATATTTGGCGGCACCACGGGACGCCCCAATTTTTGGGAATGCTTGAAAATGTCGCCCGGTAGACCATGCCTAACCTGACCATATATTTTTTTGTTCAAAACGGAACCTGGGCTCGTCGTATGGTACATATTGTCTACGACAGGGGTGTCCCTATCCCACCCCGTAGCCCTGGATAAGCCGGGAACAGCCCCAGGTGTTTTAGTTGGTATGCCTATTGACCGGCCTCAGAACAGCTGAGGCCAACACTACCCGTCGGTCTCCCAGCCGAGGGTGTGCATAAGGCGCCGCCGAAAGGTGGCGACGTCGGCTCATTGCACTACGGGCCGGCGGCATTTCACCTGGGTCAACAAAAAAAAAAAGGGGGTGTCCCTCGTTGGCTCGTCGTATCTTCACTGAACTAGTCACTTTAGCTATGCTCCATCTTTTAGCATGCCCTCTGTACCCAATCTACTCCACTGTATGACTACAAGAAATAAACTTGACTGACTGTCAAAATCGCCGTGTCTTTCCCCTGCACCCAATTTTAATTGAGCATCAACAGAGACCGTGCAAAATATTGACGTCTAAAAAGGCCAAGTATCAAAAGTGTTTTACAGTTTTTACAATAAACGTCGCGTTAATTCCCGTTTTAATATTTCATAAGTATCAAAAGTGTTAGGACGTCGCAGCCCGGCACGCGATGAATCGGGCCGATCCCTTGTCCCTTGTCACGCCACGCTTAGGGCTGCCAAAACTGAATGCTTATTGTCATTATTTTGCTGGTTTAGGGTTGTATCCACAAATTGCATGCAGGTAATGTCAGACCAGCCCAATTCGAATTTGAAAGTAAGGGCGCACGGATGGATTAATCTGAAATATGTGTTTTTAATTCTAACCTTTAAATAAAAATAAGTATTAAGTTTCAGGATCAGCAATACGTATGCATCCTATGGGATTAAAATAAACTTAATTATTATTATTAGCCATTCATAGAAGTATTTCTTTAGTCGCATTGAATATGAAATAGAAAACTTAAGGAAACTACAAGAAAAAAGATCAGTTAAGACATCCGGCCGTAATGCGAACTAAACTGACAGATGTCAAAATTTCGCTCTTTTTGACACTGATGCAAATGTCCATCCAACTGTATAGGAACTTGACATTGCATCATAATAATAATACTAGATTTTCTTATAGGTGCTTAGTATTAAAAATTACCCTACCTGATTGATAGATAAAAGTGACGATAGCAAATAAAGCTAGAATGGACTAAGCTTAGATAGACTAGTTCTCTTAATCTAGTCTAGTTTGAATGTCTACTGTCGTAAAACAAACTTGAATATCAAGTTTGACGATAAAACTACGAACAATGAACACGGATGTTTAGCCACACATCAGGATCCCTGCCATTTGTTACATTTCCTAAGGTAAGAATCGATGTAGGAAAGACAGTTTTGTATGTGACCGGAAGATAAGGAGATTCATACCGATTAGGTATCCACGAAAATGTTCACTCTATAGTAACTTACTGGTAACTCTAAAAGTGCAACCATATTAATGTGCCCTTTATTATTAGCTCCTTCGGAGTGCTGCTCTCCTGGTAGGCAATAATAATAATTTAATAATGAATGGCTGATATTTGTGTATTTTTAGGATAATAATAATTATTTAATAATAATTTTGACTGAACCAGCAGTGATTTTTTTCATTATTCATTTAACTGATGATTTTATAAATTATTAATAATTAATATTTATTTATTATTATTACACGTAATTATTGGCCATCATCCTATAAATAACACAAAGCTTGTAAACTAGAATAGGGCAGATCAATAAATAATAGATGACAGATTCTGTAATATGTATTAATAATGTTAATTTTCATATTAATAATATTATGACAATGGAAAGGGTTAGCGGATCAGCAGCATCAACCATGCATCAGACTTTGAACTTGAACATCACAATAATGAATAAATCTAAGTTCTAACCTTCGATCATGAACAAGAAACAAAATACGAAAGTGTGATGAAAAAAACACGTTATTAACATGTCTGCGTGACGTCACATACCGTCATAACAAACTTAACCGGCCGAGTTGAAGAGTCGCGTCGCGCTCACTCAAGCGTAGCAATTGTGCATAACTCATTTGGTCGCGTTAAGACGAGAAGCTGGCTTGTTGCGCAACTGCTCTCGTCGTCTTATGATCGCCTGGTACTTCATCTGCGCTTGAGATGTAAAAAGGCGTATCTTGTAACAAAGATGCTGCGCCTTCGGATGCTGAGCTTCGTCAAGATCAGCGCTTGGAGAGAGAGAGAAGATCTATCCATCTTATTCTTTTGTAAATTCTTCAGAATCTGAATGCTATACATTCATACGGACGTATAAATGAATATGTGTGTGTGTGTCTAGTAAATATGCTGTGTTGGTTAACTGGAAGTTTACAAACATGATTTTAACAAAATTATTTATTTGTCTCTTTTTTCCTTTATTAACGTTACAGCGGGTACAAAAAAACAAAGCCAGTTTTATATCTTACGAAATACGTAATTAAATATAGGCAATGCGACTTTTTATACGATGATTTTAATAAAATAAATAAATTGATAAACAAAACTTGAGGAGGCAAGGTTGAGATGGAGTTTAATCGTTAGTTAAATTGATAGAAACGAATCGTTACTTTCAATCATTAGTTTGTTTTATGACATACGATACGAATTAAATAAGCTTCTGGAAATAGCTTAATTAATTCGGGTATTTCAAACAAAGATTTAAAAATCAAATATCACGAAAAACTATACAAAAAAATAATATTTTTTAATCGGGCAAAGTAACCTCTATTCGTTCCTTGAGTGAGCTACCAGGAACGCATAACTCAGAGGGAGGGGAGGTACATTACATCAGCGCGGGCTCGCTACGTCGCGGTCGTTAGTGGCCCTACATAATTTAGATATAATGAGTCCGTCCGTTCGTTACCTGCCGCTGTCATTAGCAGCGTATGCAGTCCGCACCTAATAAGTAACCGATTTAGTCACATCAAGGGGATTAAGGATTATTTAGTAAGTAAGTATAGTAATCAACATTCGTGCTTTGGCAAGAAATACTTAAAACACGATGAGTAAATCATTATTATATTACACCTACGCAAAACCTTTTAGATTTAGCTTCTCAAATGATAAATAAATAGGATAGTAAATCTGTAGATAACGACAAGCACGATTTAATTGACACTCAGCGCAATCTATTTTAAAAATTAGGAAAACTCAAAAATTAGACTCCGAACCGAAGTGACGGTAGTTTAAAAAAACGTCATAATATTGAACCGATTTGGGCCGGATCGCTCGGAACGATACCACGGCCTCATAGAAAACCGGTTCGATTGTAAGTGAGGGTAACAGAGGCCCATTCCGGAGGAAGAGGGTTTTAAAGGTTGCAGCGCACATTGTGACATCACTGTCGTTGCGGGTGTCCACGGGCGGGCGCCAGTTCAGATTGCTTACCATCAGGTGATCCGACTGGCCGTTCTGCCAACTATACAATTTTTTGTACAAAATTTCCTTTATATGAATGATAGGATCTATTTGTCTTCTTACTGTCTGGCATAGGGGAGACCGGGGATGGTTGACTATAGGGGTAGGTAGACTAATCGCCAAAAACTCGCCAACGGTTTGAGTATTTTGTCATCCCAGCACAACCACGCATCACTCTCCGCCCCCCGCTCAGTTGTCGGTAACGCCGCGTCGCGGGCACACACCGTTTTGAGCAGTGACCCGTGATTGTTTTCATAACATGTAAGTAATATTTTCGTGTTGCATATTTTTTGATTTGGTACCTACACATTTTATGTAACCGTTTGCCTATTAGTCTGAGTGTTTTATGAGTCCATATTGATATTCTTTCATGTGTTATTTCTTTATTAGGTGACAGTGTGTAAGTATCCATGCCATCGAAACTTAAAATGTCGTTTGGGGCTGGTAGACTAATTTCTTTCGGGGCTGGTTGAATATTTAGTCAACCAACCCCAACAATATTTTAAGTTTCAAATATTTTTAAAATTAATCCATTTATTCGATTCTTGATAATATTTTCTTTTTATTGCAACAGCACGATGAGGACCTATAAATTAACGAGCTGATACACCGAAGGATGTCGTAGAAAGAGCTTGTCATCAAGTCGTTTTTGACAATAGAAGTGTTAATGCAACTGCAAACAATATACCATTCCCTATAAGACATTACACCGTTATGTGCCCACGTCTTTATATAATGAGAACTTGCCCTCAACTTTATTTGCAGTACTTGAAGAAATAAGAACCTTTCCTAAAGCTGCGCCACGTTTAGATAATAGAAGTAATACTGGGAAACGTAAAATTATTCCCTAAAAACAAAATCTTATAGATATGAAAAACAATAGAGAAACTTTGAAGAAAAGAAGGACAGATACAAAAAACAGAATAGAAAAAGGAGAAGAAACAAGAAAAGGCAAGGGCAAAGGAAAGTGGAAAGGCAAAGGAAAAGGAAAGAGTAAGGGAAATAGCAACGGCTAACGGAAAAGGAACGGATAAAGTAAATGAGATTTTTTTTTTTTTTTTTTTATGTCATAGGTAGCAGACGAGCAGGCGGATCACCTGATGGTAAGCAATTGCCGCCGCCCATGGACACATGCAACACCAGTGGAGTCACAAGTGCGCTGCTAACCTTTTATCCCCTTCCCCCCCTGATGGGCCTCCGGTACCCTCACTCACTCAGCGAAACACAGCACAGGGGCTGCTTCACGCCGGTTTCTGTGAGAAATATACATAAATAAGAATGAATATGTTACATTAAGAAGTAATGGAAATATTTTTGTGTGATTTAACTGAACTGAAGAAGATTTAAGTTTAAAAAATTTAAATATTAAGAGTTGATAGTTTTGTTAAAGATGTATAAAAGATGTATGTACCTGATTATAATTGTATTTGAAAAAAAGTTAAATTAAATTGAAAATTGTGTTTTATTACTTGACTCTTCTATAATTTGTTGCTTATTAAACCGTAGGTCTACTTACCCCGGGCATATAGTCAATCTGCCCGGAACTGGGGTAGATTGACTAAGAGTTGATGTTTGTAAAATGCATCTAATTATGATGATGATACTTAATAATGAACTATATTTTGTTGTTTTTATTAGTTTAATAGTTCTTCTATCCATTAATGCGATTTCTTTGTCTGTATGGGTGAAAACACAAAAAAATGTATGATTTAGTAAAAAATTAGTCAACCATCCCCGGTCTCCCCTACAATTTTGTTCTTCAACGAATTTTAAGCCTTATTAATTGTGCGAAAAGTACAAAATCTATTGAACACACATAAATTTTGAATAGGTTGATTTGGCGCTTACCGTACTTCAGTCCCCTTCCTGTCAAAGATTTAAATCATAGATATGCCCTCGCCATACTTTGACCGCGCCGATTTGAGTCGCACCTCAAATAACCTAGTTGCTCAACTGGATTAGCACGAATTAGTTGCCGTTTGCACTCGGTGACAGTTGTACGACACAGCTGCCTGGATTTTGACAGGAAAAAGCACTCAAAATGCCTTCATGTGCCTTTTTATTGTGCAAGAAAAATACTACAAATTCAAATAAAGCGAATGGTGTAACATTTCACTCGTAAGTATTTATATTTCATCAATAATTTAATTTATTTTATTTTGTTGACAAAACATCAAAGTCTGATCGGCCACGCGTGACAGAGAGAGTAGTATTGGCAATTACTGTGAGACAAAACGAGACAACATCATTATCTCGGTGGCCAATATACTTAGACCCGCTGTAGTACTCAGAACTCAGTTGATAACAGCTCATTTGTTAATGGTTTACAATAACCGGGAAAAGTACGGTAGCGTCAGCAGTTTCGATAGGCATTGTTTTAATAGCGGTCAGATATAAAATAGCATCACTGTTTTCTTGTAAAAGCGGGAATTTCTTATATTACCGATGTTTTGTTTAGAGGTTATGTTGTATAGTCTGTTGGTAGTCTGTGGTTGGCGGCGCTAGTTTCAGCTAGCCCCATAAGCTTCTTTCATGGGCTTCTTTCAACCACAGACTATCCTAGACCTACTGTCAAAGGATGGTATTCTCGTTATTTACATTTTAAGGAATGGTATTCTTGTAAATATACAACATAACCTAAGAAGTAGTAAGAAGCTTTTTTTTTTTATTTTTGCTAAAGTAGGCAGACTAGCGGCTTAGATTGGAGATAATTATTTTGTTACTCAGTGTTATTATATATACAGTTACTTGGTGTTAAAATAAATAGATTCAAGCACAATTAGTACTTTTATTAAAGGCCAAACCAAACAGGTTAGAATAGAATAAATACCTATCTACGTCCCTAAGAAATGACTTAAACCGTTATTTGATTAGCTGTCACTGTCTTTATCTAGCGTCAAACGCGCTACGTTTCGTTTCATCAAATTAAATCAAAATACTTTTTTGATGAAACAAAACGTATTTCATTTCATCAAAAAAGTATTTTGATTCACCAAAAAAATATATTTCGAATTCTACGAAATAACTTGACAAAGTAGTTCTTTTTAACAAAAAATAAATGTTCTAAGTGTAGGTAATGAATGACGTGGTAAATGGCGATTAATATGAGAGACTACACCTGTAAACGAGAACAAAAACCACAAAAAAGTAATTACGTGAAAATAGGTAAATAGAAACAATTTGGTAATAATCAGACGACAACCATTTGACACCTCGTAAAAGCATAGATAAAAAATACCTTTTTTACCTTTACTTACTGTTGTTTCGATTCAATACTGAAGTAATAATATACAAACCTTAAAATCAGTACGTAGGTAAGTAAGTATTCAAGAAAAAGCAAAATAAAACAACATTGAATACAAATACCTATTATTTAATCACTAAAATCTTCCCTCACTACAACATCATCTAGAAATGGCGCCGGTGGTGTTATATTCGGCTGATATCTAGCCCATCCAAGATACCACACCAATGTCATGACGTGCGAACAACATCCTATAGTGCGGCGTCCCACCAAACAATTACAGCAATACTCTGTTATCCCCCTCTCGCCCTTGTACATTATTTTCAATCAATATGTATACATAGTATATCTTTCTAGTGACATGTCTGGATTTAATTTTCCCTCTAATTAAAATATTATTACCACCACCTCTCAGATTGTACTCTGCAGCGTTTATATTTTCTCTGCTCACTTCTATCCGGAACAGACCATGGAATCTAACATGCTCACCAAAATATGAGCGAGCTTGCCTAATCTGGTATGTACCAAGAGCGAAAAGAATCAAGTCACTCATTTCCATGCGTGGGAACTGGAGGAGATTGTTTGCTGTTATACTTTCAAAGTTAGATGACCGCCTGTTCATATGATAGGTTTCCACAAAAGTAGCCATATTATTCGGAAAATGCCTTCTTTGTCTAATTATTTGAAGCATATCCCCTGCATCAGGTCGGTTTTGGATCCGAACGCCAAACCTATTAATAAGACTGGCTGCAATTTGAAAATATTGCATAATATGCGGCACAGTCTTATTAAAGTAATTTTGCCGGAACAACTTAAAATCTCTTTTGAAATAGCCATTCACCACCTCCACTACCCAACGACAAATTGTGACTAATCTACTTTTATTTGCTTGCTCCGTTGTTAATTGATGCTCCCCTTGTAATAACGTATCTGGTATATACGCTCTATAATTGCAAGATATTAACAAAGGAATTGAGTCACGAAATCCTCTATCTAATATAAAAATGTCATCATCTTGCAAGTACTGCCTGAGAGGTGCGTTTTCGTTATCAAAAAGTGACTTCATTATTTCGGCATCGGATGTGGTAGCTTTATAAGGGCCAAAGCAGTCTACTATATATCCATCACAAGTTACAAGCATAAAAGGTTTAAGTAGGTTTCTGTATTTGTGAAGTGAATATGTTTCTTTTTGGAACATATAATTGGAACTCTTATTAATAAATAAGTAAGTTCCGTCACATATGAGAATTAGTTTTTCATTATTTTCATTATCATATAACCCATTAGGCAACATTAAATTATGATTTAGTAAATTCGCGCGCGTTATATGATTTATCCCGAGGTTTCTGGGTACAAAATCTTGCAACATTATTTCTAGTACAGAGTACATTAATTTCTCTAATGTACGACGAGGCACATCTAAAAGTTTTGCTATTCTGTCATCAGAATCACCTGTCCTCATTTTCATCAACAAAGCAGCCAAGCCTAGTACACCTCTGTGAGCTTCCTGGATGCGTGGAACTTCATTCAAAATTGTTGCAAAATCTTCTTTTGTTCTCCCAATCCAGTAAAAAAACAAGTTATCGTCGATTTCTTGGATTGCTTCCATATTATTTAAGTTTAAACCACATTTAAATGTTTTAACAAACGAGAACACATGCACAATTTGTTCTACTGTGAAAGAGTTGATGCTATTAGGAGATTCGTACAGCATATCCCAATTATTGTTGTGTAAATGATCTACACATACTCGCGCCAAGTTAGGTATATAAAAGTGATACTGTGCAAGAACAGTAGCCCGTAAATTGTCATTTATGGTTCTTAGCGTAGTATTAGTACAGCCAGCAAATAAACAATGAGAAGCAGCGTTTGCAGCACGTTTGTAGCCAGGAAGAACTACAAGGTTTTCACTTTCTATATGTGCATGATTAAGGGCAGTTGAGCTGGTTGGGCTAGAAGGATGAACTTCGAGTTCTGGTTGAATAAAACCCACTGGACTTCTTGACCGTACTTGCTGATGAGCTTGTTCTGATGGTTCTTGCTCCACTGAAGGAAGATTACTTCCTTCAGGGGATGATTGGATCGCCTGTTGTGCAGACCGTCTAGTCCTCAGCCAACAAGGATGACAGACTCGGTCAGATGAGGAGATCTGTAAAAATATATATCTGCTTTATAAATTATTGAATATTAAAAAAAACTTCCTTTATGCAGTAGTAAACATTTATTAACCTGGCGGGGTACAATCCTAGATTCAATCATATTCATAATAGTTATCTCCAAGTTAGAGGGATTTTCCTTGAAAATGAGGTCACTTCTTCGTCTCAAAACAGAAAGACCACAAAGAACGCACACTCGTGTGTGGCCACGACGAGATGAAACATCTTCTTCAGTTGTGTCCGCTTCTTGAGACGGGCCAGCTCGTAGAGATGCGACAGTTTGAGAGCCACGGTCTTCATCAGCCAATGTTTGATTGACAGCACGCATACCGATCTCCCAACAGGCCTCACAAATAACATCATCTTCTGTTATCTAAAAAGAAAGATTACCTAAAAAGTTAGTTTTTATTTGTTTTTCCCCTCACTTAAACTGCCTGTAAATAAATGTTCTAATAGACTTGTTAGCGACGGCTCATATGTATATGATTATTATTTTGTTTTTGTAATTTTATTGGTTATATTTTTTATTAAAATAATTATAGGCTGAATGTATTTGATATCAATTTTAAAGCCGTATAGGTTTGCATAACACAGCCATTTATTATCTGTGCGCGGAACAATTTATAGTCTGTGGCGTAGTTTTTTCCGCAAGCGCGCGCATTTTGTAAAGTTATTGTAAAACATCCCTCCTCTCAAAAATTCATCTCATAGCGCTGCTCTAATGTAAACAATGAAAATACATATTGTAACTTTTGGAAAATTAAACGCGTATTTACTTTAAGAATGATACCTACATTTAATAATAATGAGTAATGAGTAGAGAACTTACTATCTGTGGCGAAATCCATTCGCTGAATAACGATATTACTCTGCTGTCTAGATCTAATAATAGAAAGCGACGAAGCGTATTAACACATATATTGCAGTTCACACAATATACTCGCTGCTGTATTCTGCCACTAGCCATGCGCATTTTGACTTTTTAACTAGCCCACTTAGTTCCCAAAGCGTAATCGGTGTCCAGAAATAAAAAGCAAATGGTCATCAGAGATGGAAGGTCAACAGTTATCCAAAAGGCACAAGCCAGGTCAGGATTGGAAGGTATCAATCGGGAGTCCAAAACACAAGCCAAGTAAACCAAAATACTGAGATGATACAAAACGATACGGATGCTATTACCTTCCTCAAACTGCTCAACTACCCGTCTGTCACATTGTCTAGTGTCAAACGTGCTACGTTTCATTTCATCAAAAAAAAAGTATTAATTTGATTCATCAAACAAATATTTTAGATAGGTAATATGAAAGATATGTCAAAGTTCAAAAAGTAGCTGTACCTAAGTTCTTTAAAAAAAAAGTGTCTATGAACATCAACATGTAAGAATAAAGCGTGGTTTGAACTGGTTTAGGGCCTGACGCAGGTGATATATTGAGAAATTCCCGCTTCTTCATAATGTAAAAATATCTTTATTTAAATGTCCTTTTAAGCAGCTATATTGTCATATTTTTATTTATCTAGCGTCAAACGCGCTACGTTTCGTTTCATCAAAAAAGTATTTTGATTCACCAAAAAAATATATTTCAAATTCTATGAATTAAGTTGAAAAAGTAGTTCTTTTTAACAAAAAATAAATGTTCTAAGTGTAATGAATGACGTGGTAAATGGCGATTTATATGAGAGACTACACCTGTAAACGAGAACAAAAACCACAAAAAAAGTAATTACGTGAAAATAGGTAAATAAAAACAATTTGATAATAGTCAGACGACAACCATTTGACACCTCGAAAAAGCATAGATAAAAAATTAGGTTGCACCATGGTTGCACAGGTTGACAGCCAGTCGCCAACAAACAGTAAGATTAAAGCGTGGTTTGAACTGATTTTATGAGATACTCCCGCTTATCATTATTATAAAATATTTTGATATAAATGTCCTTTTAATCAGCTATATTGTCATATTTTTTCATCAAGGGTAATGGTTAAGTCTTATCCGCCGACGTTCTTTTGGTCTTAAAATATTCACGCCGAAGCGTGCATATATCCTACGGTCAAAACGGTTGAAAACTTATACCTTCACTTTATATGTATACTAACCAAAGTAATGTGTCATCGAACCTGTCCTTAGAATTATCGATTTTCGCCTTCTATGTGTCGAGTCGACTTCATGGAACGCATAGACCAATATGAGAACAAGATAAGGAATGTAGATTGTAATCTGTGTTCTCCTATTAGTGGTGCGTTCCGACAATGGCCTACAGGTTACGCTACAGTACCGGCTAAAACTGTATTATTGCCAATTTAATTTAACGAACAATTCTGTAACTGGGGGTGCGTCAACCCTACGCCCGTAATGCTATCTCGCATTTCGCGGATCGGGCGAAGACGCCCGGACGAAACTCCAGGGAGCGCTAAATGCGGCTTCGGATGGACAGACTTTAACGGAATTGTTTGCAGCTTCTCTTGAACATTTTACACTTTCGTGTTGCATTATACGATAATACGTATAAACTGTGTCTTTACTGTCGTATAATCTGTCAATATAGTATAGTGGCCCGCCCTCACTTCGCTTCGGGACCGTAATTCAGAAATGAACTAATGATGGCGCTGTGCTCATTACATCACGCAAGCGTTTAGTGTTTTCGGTTTACATAAAGCCTGTCGTTGTCTGTCTATAGAAGTATCCATACTAATATTATAAATGCGAAAGTAACTCTGTCTGTCTGTCTGTCTGTCTGTTCTGTCTGTCTGTTACTCTTTCACGCCAAAACTACTGAACGGATTTAAATGAAATTTGGTATCCAGATGATCTAAACCTGAGAAAGGACAAGGCTACTTTTTTATTGCGAAAGGGGGTTGTAAGGGGTTAAAAGGGGGGTTAAAAAGTTACTTTTCCACGCGGACGAAGTCGCGGGCGGCCGCTAGCTCTTTATAAATAGTATCATAGTATAGAAAAATATACAATTGCACCTCCAACACCTACCTACGAGGAACCAGGAGAGCATAGTTACGGGTGTTCGACACCCGCGGATTCCACCAGAGCTGGCGAGGTAGCTGAGCGATGTGCGAGGAAATATCCAGCAATAGAGTCACTTTATTTTCCTAGTCTCGCTCGCTATTGGTTGAGTTTCTTTTCGCACACCGCTTGGCTCTGGTGGAAAAGCAGCCTAAACGAAGGGAAGTTAAACTTTACTACTAAGCGTTATTCGAAAGGGCCAAAACGAGCTTACCTGGACGACCAACGGGGGCAACGGACGCGCCCTGTGGGGCGTCCGAGATATCGCTTTAGGTACGAAGTCGCCCAGGACCAAAGCACTAACGTGCATGATTGTCGGAATAGGGTAGGACTAATATCGATGTAGTAAAAAAATATTGATACTTTACCAAAATATTGGTAAATAAGAACCAATAGCCTAAATTTTCAGTTAAAAATATAACGTCTAGCTGGTTTGTGAGCATTTAAAGTTTCAGGGCAAGTCCATTTTTAAAGTTTATAATTATAAAAAATATATCATTGAACTACCACACATTAAACACAAACTTTATATAAAACTATGTACGTACATAAACGAACATTTGATATAGCTACCAAACAAAATTTGCTAGACGCGCATACAAGATACAAAGTGGACGTCACATGTTAGTAGCCTTTGTATAGAGCGCTTTTGGGGCCCGCGTAAAATATGTGCTCTTAAAGTTGTGATATTCAGGTAATTCAAATCAGAATCAAATAATTCTTTCAACAATGTTTCTTAATAGAGGGGTCTTTTGATTAAACACATAAAAAAAATAGTCAGTACCCTATTGGCACAGGACCGAACAAAATGGCGAACTTTGACGTCGGAGGCCAAGACCCACCTAGGACCGCTGAGCCAGCGTAGTCAGTCAGTGAATACTAAGCGTTACTGTATTATGTCTAAAAAGCTGTTAAGTGCATTTAATTGATTTTTAATTTTCAATATTAGTTATAGGTTAATAATAATTACAAAATTGAAAACTCAAAATCAACCAACTGCAGTTAACGCCATTTTAGATATAGCGAGTGAGGAATTGAATACGGGCTCTTCTTGGTTATTTACTGTCTTGAGACTCGAACAAGGTGTCTTCCATAGAATATTTACCTAATTCATGGTTCATTCTTAAACGCCATTAAAATATACTACGGGTTTTTCTGCGTAATTAGGCCGTTAGAGTAAGGAGGGTGGACCTAGAGCAATAACTTCAGCCAAACCAAAAAATACATTGCCCTGGAAATCGAACCCGGTACTTCGTGTAAGGCATGTATGTTTCTAACAAGGTGGTTTCCCCCATAGAAAAATAGTTATACAATTGCACCTCCAACACCTACGAAGTACCAGGAGAGCATAAGTTACGTGGTGTTCGACACATCGCGATATACTACACATACGCGGATGAGTACGTACGTACATAACTACTACATACGTTACGTATTGCGAATTTGCGATACGCAGCCTCCAGCCAGTAACATGTTTGCTTCTACTAGGGTTGCATGTAGTGGGTTTCTTCACTCCCTACAAAGTCTGTGTCTTTAGCCCATCTCAATGTCACTTCCCCAAATGGAGCGTGAAACACCACAGCACAAGCGACTCGCGCTCGGGCAGTTCACATCAATCAAGCTCTTCCTAATAAGATGAAGAATCTAATTTATTTATGGCTTCTTACCCCTGACTTCTCGGATCTCATCCTGGCTGAGCGTCCGGGGCGCGCGCTCGTCGCTGCGCCGCACCCGGGGGTGGGTGTTCGT
>JABMDO010000421.1:0-30457 GCA_014851415.1 Cnaphalocrocis medinalis
GTTAAATCAAACCTATCTCAAAACTATAAGAGATACTTTGATCAAACCAAAAATCGTTGAAAGAGTTAATTAGAATGCATCACCTCTAGTTTTTTTTAGAATTTTACCCCGTAGTTTATAAAAATAGAGGGGGGGGGACATACTTTTTACGACTTTGAGAGCTGATATCTCAAAAACCGTTCACTTTAAGAAAAAATGTTTTTAGAAAACTTTATATCATTTTAAAAGACCTTTCCATTGATACCCCACACGGGTATGTACATCGAAAAAAAAAAAATGTTCATCCCTCAGTTACATGTATGGGGGGCCCCACCCCCAATTCTTTTTTTTACTATTTAGTGTCATATTTTTGTAGCGGTTCATACAACACATAGTCCCATCAATTTCATCACTGTAGTACTTATAGTTTCCGAGTAATCGGCTGTGACAGTACGGACAGACGGACAGACGGACAGACGGACAGACGGACATGACGAAACTATAAGGGTTCCGTTTTTGCCATTTTGGCTACGGAACCCTAAAAACAACATTGTTTTCTGTTTCAGGCAAATATAACGGTTTTCTCAAGCGAAAGTATCTTCCGACAATGTAAATGTTGATGAAATCCAACGCGAGTGAGGAATCTAGCTAAAATATGAGAAATATTGGCTTTTATAAGAAAGCATGTTGTGTTTCATTTAATGTAGCTTCCTGTTACTTAGCAATGGAATAGGGTTACTTGACTATTTTTTTTTTATGTGTTTAATCAAAAGACCCCTCTATTAAAGAAACATTGTTGAAAGAATTATTTGATTCTGATTTGAATTACCTGAGATATCACAACTTTAAGAGCACATATTTTACGCGGGCCCAAAAACGCTCTATACAATGAATGGCTACCAACATGTGACGTCACACGCTGGTGTCTTGTATGCGCGTCTAACAAATTTTGTTTGGTAGCTATATCAAATGTTTCGTTTATGTACATAGTTTTATAATAAAAGTTTGTGTTTAATGTGTGGGTAGTTCAATGATATAATTATTTTTATAATATTATAAACTTTAAAAATGGACTTGCCCATGAAACTTTGAATGCTCACAAAACCAGCTAGACGTTATATTTTTAACTGAAAATTTAGGCTATTGGTTCTTATTTACCAATATTTTGGTAAAGTATCAATATTTTTTACTACATCGATATTAGTCAACTAGGTACAGTCGCCGTCAGATATATCGTAGCAGACAAGATGACCAAATATATCTGAACAAATTAAAATGTCAATAAGTTCTGAACGCTACAAGTAACCATTAATATCTGAACATTCAGTACTGCATAAATATCTGAGCAGGTGCCAGTCATTAACTTCTGAACATACAACTAACCAATAATATCTGAACACTCAGTACTGCATTAATATCTGAGCAGATGTCAGTCATATATCAGGATAAACAAAGTACGTAAAGAAAAGAAACAAAGTGTCATTACATATTTGAATCTGAAAATTATTTTTAAAAGTGTGTGGCCAGGATGTAGGCATTAACAGTAATTGGAAACTAAGGAGTTTCATCAAAAAAACCAAGATATTTATTACCAACGAGCGGTTACGAAGCGAACATGTTAAAGATGATTGTATTCGTTTATATGATGAGATTGATGATTCATTCATTCATTCAGGTGATTCAGAGACACTTTACTTTTCGAATAACTGCTGTAACAAAAAAGTTGATGTCAGCAAAAATGGCCGCCATTTTGTTTTTTTCTTTAAATATTTAACTGTGGGAGAGCCACGCTTCGGCATGAATGGGCCGGCTCGACCGGAGTGATACCTACCACTGCCTCACAGAAAACCGGCGTGAAGCAGCCTCTGTGCTGTGTTTCGCCGAGTGAGTGAGGGTACCGGAGGCCCACCCGGGGGGGAAAGGGGATAAAAGGTTGGCAGCGCACTTGTAACTCTACTGGTGTTGCAGGTGTCCATGAGCGGCGGCATTGCTTACCATCAGGTGATCCGCCTGCTCGTCTTGCTACCTATCACATAAAAAAAAAAATCAAAAATCTATTATTTTTTGATATGAATAATTAAAAAACTCTCAGGGTTGTCGAAACTTTTTCCGCAAAAATAATCCCCAACACACCAAAAAACAGCCCTTATCAGTGAGTCAGTCATTGGTAATCGAGCTTTATATAAGTATATGTTGAACGACGAACGCGACGTTGCCAAATTGATGTCTAAAACGATAGGCAACCTCGCATTAGTATTGACGTGCGTGAAGGATGACAGTTCAGATATTATTGGTTATTGTATGTTCAGAAGTAAATGACAGCATCTGCTCAGATATTAATGCAATACTGAATGTTCAGATATTATTGGTTAGTTGTATGTTCAGAACTTATTGACATTTTAATTTGTTCAGATATATTTGGTCACCTTGTCTGCTACGATATATCTGATGGCGACTGTACCCTATTCTGCTCCAAACTTGGCACCTGTTTTAACTCGCCTTTCTTCTAGCGTAGTCCCGTCATCATGGAAGACTGCAGCTTTGGTGCCGGCAGTCCTGCCTACGGCTTTCGTAAAGACCGGTCAGCTGCTGATCTTTTTGTGTACCTGACTCATCATTGGGCACAGACAATCGAGAGTACTACCCGTGCGCATAAACGCTGGGATTAGAAATGGCGGACCGACGAGTCGGTACCGTCAGCATACTAAGTACGTAAAATTATCTATACATATAATAAAAATGTAAAAAAGCTGTGTCTGTACATTAAAGATATTTATCTCAAAATAACTTCGGACGACTAAAAAACAGTAATAGAACATGAATCAATGATTTTTAAAATTTTTGTCTGTCTGTTTGTCTGTTTATCTGTTTGTCTGTTTGTTCGCGCTAATCTCGAAAACTACTGAACCAATTCGAATGAAACCTTTTTTAGTGTATAGCTGTAATATCAGGGCAACTTATAGGATATATTACATTTTGAAGACCAGGCTCCTTGATGTATAACCACAACAGCCCAGCTAAACTATAAGAGGTAGGTCAATGGCACCATAACAAAAGTTGTTCAGATTGATGAGCAATTTATGATGCCATGAAAAAAAATCAAAGATCATGGAACATCTGGTTTGGACCTCTAAGAGCCCAGCTACACTATCACAAATATGGAATAAAATGTAATGGAAAATTGTCAAATGTGATGAGCATTTTTGGATGAGATCCTATAAGGAAGGATATTCCGAACTTAAACCCCTAATGGAGCGAAAAGGGGGTTCAAAGTTTGTTCATGGGACTACGTGATTCCTTGGCCCAATTTACTCCAACTTTTGCATACACATTCTTTGACAGAATTGATGGATAAAATATAAGATTCAAACTTTAATAGAATACTTACATCCCCTAATGGAATAAAAAATAATTTGGGGGTTACTTTCATTATAAGTTGATATTTTAAATATTAAATGGGTTTGCACTTGACCTCATCTCACCTGATGGAGAGTGACAATGAGGTCTAAGATGTAGCGTGCTTTCCCAGAAGAAGCCTATTCACTCTCGACTTAAAGACACCCAAATTGTAGCTCTCTGGAAATACAAAAGCCGGCCGGGAAAAGTTGTTCCATTCCTTAGCATTTCGTATAAAATATTAATGAGCCGCCTTAAAAATCTATTAACCTATAAACGAACATTTATAATAAGTAATATTTTTGTTAAATTCTATTTAAATAATCATCTTTAAGTCAAGAGTCATAAAGTTCACGCAAACGAAGTTGCGGGCGGCCACTAGTAATTAAATATAAGTAAACTGAAAAATCGTAGAAAATATCGTTAGCATTGAAAATGTTTTGTTATTTTATTGATTCAAATAATATATAAGTAATGTTTTATAGGTTTTATTATTTTGTAAGTAGTATTTTTTACTGTATTTATGTAAAAAAACTATGAAAATAATTCAGATTGCGATAAATTCTTTTTTCCTAAAAAGAAATTGTTTATAAACAAATAATAATTTATAATTATCGCATTTATAAACGAATTTGTTCTCACAAAAATATACATTTATTAGCCGTCCGCCCCGGCTTCGCCCGTGGTACATACATAGCCTATAGTAATGAGGTATAACGTACCTTTCTAACAAAATATGACAAGACTAACGAAAGGCTCAAAACCACGAAAAAACTAGTTCACAAATGTTTATTAAAACGCAGCTTTTTTTTTGTCAGTCTGTACCCACGTGTGCGAGTATAGACGCAAATAGTGTGCGAGCGAGAGGTGAATAGTTGCGCCGCCATTTCTAATCCCAGCGTTTATCCGCACGGGTAGTAAGGTTGACGGTGAATTCTCTAACCCAAGGCTGTTAATTAATGCTGGTATCCCGCAAGGCTGTGTTCTATCACCCACTATGTTCATTCTGCATATAATTGACATGTTGGGAATCACTGCCATACATTCTTATTTATGCCTCTGGACCGAATTCAACGAAGAGCGACGGTTCGGATTGATTCCTGCCGCTTCGTTTCGCCACCGTTCTATCCGATAGCAGTTCCACTCTCATCACTTAGATAGATGGTTGACAGGTTTCAACTGTGCATCTTTCAAGAATCTTTCTGCCTCGTACCTACTGCAAAACTATAAAATGAACTGTGGCCTGCGGTATTTCTGGACCGATACGACCTCCAAACCTTTAAAAAGAGAGCTTATCGGCGTACTTGTGACTCGTCCGGTGTTGCGGGTGTCTATGGGCGGCGATAACTCCGATTCGGTCGTAACGTGCGAATCGTTTTAGGGATATCGTTTGCCTACCTATTATGTCATTGAAAAAAGTTTTGCAATGTACCTAAATGGAGCCTAAAATATCCTTCGGGATTTAGCAAACTAATAAGTATATAAAATACAAAAAATCTTGACTTATACAAATAAGTTTTTTATTTGATTCATTTCATACATTGCTTAACTTAAGGCTTTAGGATCTTACATCTATTAATCATTGAAGCTGTTTTAGGAGGAAACGTGGGCAGCGTGGCGTGTTGAAAGTGTCGAATCGAAAAGAAAAAAAGACCTACCTAATACATTTATAACTTTTAGTGCATTATTCAGGGTGGAAATGGGCATAATTTATTAAAGAAAAATATACGCCGCCTGCGGTTCCTCTTAAATGTTAACCCTTAGGTCGCCATTTTGGACTCATCAAAGATGGAACTCCAGGAAAATGTATGTCCCCATAATAAATACTTAAGACTACCTACATACATACATATTATTACATATAAATAGAGAAAGACATAAGTATTTTTATTCTCATAGACTAGCAACCACCAGTTCCTTTGTTGGCATTCATCTAATTTAAATGCAATTAACTTAATATCATCACATTTATGTAAGTTAACTGAGTACATTAAACTATGTACAGTGATAAAATGACGATATATAGATACTATACCTATCTTTTGGATAGGTACTTATTTAAACACAGAAACTGTCATGCATAAGTCATCAACTTGTAATATCTGGTAATAAAATAGTAGGTACTCATGGCCTCGTCACGAGCTTGTAGATATTTTATAGCAATTACTGTACTTCTATTTATAACACAAACAGAGAAAGGAAGAGCAAATATAATGTGATAATAGAGCCTAAATCCATTAAAGTAAAGAGCGAGAAATGAAGACTTTTTAGACTTTAAAGACAGAAATTAAATATGTATATTCAATTACAATGATGGTGTAGTAGGTATTCATTTAATTGCAAGGCCACTTTACAACGATAACCTTTACAGTGAATAGCTAACATGACTGACCTAATAAGCTTTATTGCCAGTTCATTGATGTTTGTTAAAATTTATAACAAGTGTACAAAAATAAGATAAAGAGGTAATATTCAAAACATAAAATCATGCAATATGCAATGTGTCCAAAATACGATACAAAAGTGAAGATGATGAAATTACGTCTACAATAAATTTATATCAATATACAGTCAATATCATTGATTTCAAAGAATTTTTACAAATCTATTATTGCATTATATAATATACAACAGGATATAAAATATAAACTAGAAGTCTTTATACTTACAATTATTATGTGCAATCATAATGAACTTGGATTAAAATGGTTAATCCAGTTATTATGGAAGTAATGAAGGAACAACTTCTGTCTTCATTAGCAATACGCCACCAAGCAGTGCAATGACTGAGGTGGCAAGCAGGCGTCACGTGCGAGGCTTGAGCTCCACAGTGGGGACCTGTATGGACGCCAACTGTCATTGAGTTGGTTTCAGAGCTGCCATCTTGCGTCCTCGTGTTCGAGCTTCTTGTCTGGATGTTGTGTATTCAAACCATAATACATTAGGTATTAGAGTTGTATCTCTTATCATCAGCATCTCACAAAACTTTCTGTAATTGAAAGAATTTATCAATTAATGCTTAGATTTGTTTTGCTGCATTAACAAGCTATGTAGTTGAACTGGGACAACAAACACTGGTTACAAACAAAATACATTTTTAAGTATATAGAGTAGGACGATTTTGGCACTGTAGCATAATCACCCATCAGTTTTGACAAGAGCATACCCTAGATAGACTCTGGAACACCAGACAAATAAGACAATACAAATGTTCAAATTGGAGATTACCATAGACCATCTGTGTTTCCCAAACTTTATTATTTTCAGTTCAACCTTTTAACTTGACCCACTTTTAATGGTATGGGAATATCAGTGGGGGACTCATGGTTTGAGAGAACTGACCTAAAGTTGACATTGCTAACACAGTATAATCCACTTACTCTTTACCTAAAATTTCAAAATTTTTGAATTTTTAAGTCTTAACATAATGTCCCAAACAATGTCCTTCATAATAACATTAAAAATAGCAATCACAATGTGCAATACAATATGTATATGAAAAATACACTTACAATGAAACTAACTGAGGAAACAGTGGTGTAAATATTCGGTGTACAATTATAAACCAGATGGTGGCAAATAGAGAGCCCACTATGCCTCCTACCACTACCTGGTAGGTGGTGTGGTAATGCAGGTACACTCGCGCCACGCACACCAGCAGGGACAGCATCATGCAACCACTGACTATTATTACTCTCCATAATGCAGATATTATGCTATTATTGTTTATGTGATGTAACCTGAAATAAAATTATTAATGTTCATTAATTTTTATTACTTTTACCTGTTTTAAACCTGTCTCGTTCGCCTTGGTGATTCTATTACCTAAAGCACCCTGGAAACTATTTATGAATAATTTCATTTGACACGTCTATCAAATGTTATATTTGTGTAACACCTCGGTGCAGAAACATCCATCAAACATCACCATAAAATATAGCCACAATCAACACCAATGTAAATTCAGAAAGTTATTCAAGATTAATGTCATTCATGATAATTCAAGATAGGTTTTAGGACTGGATGTCAGAGTTATGATTAGACCAGGTTATCAGCCTCGGTATATTAATGTTATAACTAAAACTTGGTTAACACACTTACCTAATAACAACAAAATAGAGAACATATATACTGAAAAACCAGATAAACTGTGCATGTGAAGATGGCATCCCATACTCATTATATAAGTTGCCTCTCGCTAGAGGTCTTTCTTCACAAAAAGTGTGCTTTAGAGCTATATTCAGAAGCTCATTTAATAATGTTCCACAAAAGAAGGCTATCTGAAAAAAGAAAAACAAATTAAAGAAGAACCTATCATAATCAAATATGTAAAATTAATTTACATTATTATTATATAAACTTACGAAAGTATATTTCGCAATACTTACAGTATGTAGATCTCTCCGAAATAATATGAGTGCTAAGAAACCAGCACCAATTCCAAACGGAGATAAACTTAATAGAGCCAAAAATTTACCTAACCAATCTCCTGAAAGAAAAGTGTGTATTAGAACAGTGCACGCATTGAGTAAAGTTGAAAATATATGGTTAATAAATATACCTTTTGGATATTCCACTAGAGTAAGAGCCAGTGGTTGCCATTCAATATCACCATTATGGAAATCTTCGCTTATAGGCAAAACGTTATCCTCCATTTTGACTGTTAATAATATCCTAGCTCATTATTTAATACCCACAGCTTCTTTGGTTTTTATTAAAAATAGAAATCTCGATTTATTTTAGTCAATAAATCAAGCAAGCAAGACACAATTTCGGTCGCCAAAAATGACAGATATTTTTGACTGCATTTTGACATTGACAGCGCAGCGAGCGTGTGTGTACAGTGTGACCAATTTTCGATTTCACAACATTCCATCAAAGTCAATGGCACCTTAATCAATGACCGCCTTGCCCACTCAGGGAAAAAAATATTGAAGCGGAACGCTATTATAGTGATGCTTTAGTGATGTATCAACAACCCCATTGCGTCGATCACGCAAATAATTGTTTATTAAATTCTCCCTTCATTAGTTAAAAGACACCGTAATTTTATTTTAGTTGAGTCTCAACCCTTTGTATACCTAAATACCTACAAAGCCCGCTGCACACTAAGTTCGCATATTATGCGCAAAGCCGTGCTAACTGTGACACGATACGTAGGACCGTTTCGCATATTTTTCGTGATTCTGCGACTGTATTCAAGTATTCAAGTATTCAAGTATTTATTTGCAACTAAGTGTACAAAAGGTCTTACAGCTATTACATTTGTTCTTATAACTTAGCAACCTTTTACAGGTATTGCAAATGACTAGAGTTATTGAATTAGAATAAAGAATAACAAAATTAATTTAAGTTTAAATGAGATCTTATCATAACATAGGTACCATTTTCATTGCTACATTGTTTTATTATTATTTATCAAAATATTCATTTAGAGAATAGATACATTTATTTAATAAAAATTGCTTCAGTTTCTTTTTAAACGTTATGTAGTTTTTTTCGACTTTAATGTCTTGCGGCAGTTTATTATATAATTTTATAGCCATGTAATAGGGACTGGTGTTTAGCATTTTTATTCTTGAGCATGGTAAGTGTAGTCGATCCTTAAATCGAGTGTTTATACTATGGGTGTCTTTTATTTTTGGAAAAAGGTTTATGTTTTTGTATACAAATGTACATAGGTCGTGTATATATATAGATGGTAAGGTGAGCAACTCATATTTGTGAAATAGGGTCTGCAGCTCTGAGTGTTGTCTATTGAGCAATTATCCTGACACATTTCTTTTGTAGGATAAAGAGATCGTTAAATTGCGCGCTACAGCCCCAAAGCATGATCCCGTATTTGAGCCAGGAGTACGCATAGGCATAATAGGCTGACAATGCGGTTTTGTATTGGTGCAGTGTTTTATTTCAAATAAGGCGTAAGTAAATTTTGAAAGTTTAGTTTTTATTTGATTTATATGATTTTTCCAGTTAATATGTGTATCTATATTTAGTCCGAGTAAATTGAAAGTGTCAACTGTATCTATTGGTAAATTTTCAAATATTATGTCTATTATTCGGCATGTGACGATGCACAGCATCTGGTGAGATGCGTCTACTTCCGGTCATTATTTTTCCACAAATCGCAGCAACTTCCGTCAGAATAAATTAAGAGTTGATTTGACTTACTTCCGTTTGGCGCCAAATGTACGTCACCTGGGGTCGAGCCTGCTCGAAGTTCCCTCATAGCGTCGTTAACTTTCGAGTCGGTAACATCGTAGCAGAAACGCTGCTACCTCGGTATCAAAAGTTAAAATTAAAATTATATCAGTGAAATTATTTTCAAAAGTAATACTGCATGTGATTATTTATCAACATGAGTGGTAATATCAGTGATTGTGGCGACGATTTGTATACGTGATGGTGGTTAATGACGGCAATAGCGACCACATTCTAAGTAAAAAGCCACAACCTCAGCCTCGGGAGCAGAGGAAGCGCCGGGCGAGCCTCACCGATTCTCCGGAGCGCGAGGTAAAGAAGAAAAAGCAAGGTACGTGTATTCCGATACTTTCAACGCTTTTTTGAGCCAAATGAACAACTTGACAAACCTTTTTATGAACAATACGCACAGCGCTCCCCCTAGCAATTCATCTGTTGTATCTTCTTTATCGCAACAATCCAATAACGCTCCATTTGTGCTTTGTCCCGCTGCGATAGATGAAAATAACCTTAAGTTGGACCTTGGGCCGGTAAATACTCTTTTAATAATAGAACCTAAAGTGCCTAATTTGGATCCTTCTCGCGTTAAGAGGTCAAAATTAACGATGTGAATTGGAAGGAGGGGCGTTATTCGGAAGTTATAAAAGTTTACTGCGCACAACCGTGCTTGGTAGACTAAGCGTTAACAATGAGTTGCGTCAATTCACAAAGAGAAAAGATTTTTCAGCGCCTATCGAACACTTGTTAGCGGTTAGCGGCCATTTCCTGCCCTTCTTACCCAGCACGATCACCTTAAACAACATTTGCAACAATTCGTAGATTGGGCAGCCGCCCCTACGACAGAGCTTACGCTTTCTCACGTATTTGATAAATTATCGCTTCTCGGCCTTTTGGCTAAGATCAAAGTGTAGTACGTCTGTTCTTTTCAGCGTAATATCTGAAAGTTACCTCATGGAGGGACCAGTTATTAAACTGATTTTTGTAATTCGATGGGATGTTCGGGGCTCGCTCCACTCCCAGCATTACAGTGCCGCCGGGATTGGCCCATATAAGCAACGAAATAATGGATGGCGCATTTGGTGCAGGTGACCCTGCCTCATGCGCCGAGGGTTGCGGGTTCGATCCCCACCCTGATGAAAGTTGGTGTGATGAACGCTTGTTTGTTCGGCGTCTGAGTGTAATATATGTAAAGTATCAGCCTATAACCTGTCCCACTGTGGGGCAGAGGCCTCCATCATGGGAGTCGAGTCATCGCTACTGTGATGGGATTGGGCTTGATCGCCACGCTTGACTAGTGAGGATTGATGATCACAGGCCCGGGTTATGTTCGAAAAGTTCGAAACATGCTTTTGTTCGACCCGGGATTCGGATCCGGGACCCCGAGATCACGGCCCGGTACTTGAACCGCTAGACCAACGAGGCGTATTTGAGTATTGTATTTGTGTTCCCTCTGTTGTCTGACATCTGTAACACAAGTGCTTAAGCTACTTAGTACGGAGTCAGGTCAATATATGAGGTGTTGTGAGAATTAATTAACTAATTTTTAATATATTATTATAATGCAAATAGTGTGTGGTAAACGTGCCGAGTGCGTCGAAACCCGCCAGGAGCGTATCCTAGCGGAGATACCCAACAAAACACTACGCGAGGGCTTGCGGAAAATTCCACCAAGTACGGAACACTCGTTTGAGAAGACTGCTCTTAACTTACACGTACAACAAACTGATGGCATAGATAAATGGATTCGACCCTATTTTCTTATCGATAAATACTCGTAAGATTGCAACTGTTAGCAAATCTTACCCGAAGCCGAGCACATCTCGCGAATTACCTATGTACATTCTACTTTTTCGTACAGATCAGCGACAAAGAGGCAAGCCAGAGCCCACCTCTGCCGAGCCTAAAACATGTAACAGCTCTAAATTTAGGAAATTTCACCGAAAGGAAATCCAATCTAGAGTTTGAAACACTCAATCCTACCCAACAAATTTTACGGGGGCTGCCTTCGAGCGTATCGGAGGCAGTGGCAGAACGTGTCAGGCTCCGAAGGCCAACCTGGAAATGATCTCAGGGATGCGTCTGCCATTTACCTCCAAGCCAGTGCTTGTCCCGCCAACACTGTGCAATATTCAGCGATTCAGCAACAGGGAATGACCAAACAGATAATAACATTATTAGACCAATAAGTATTAGAGGACCGGATAAAACTCAGCTGGGCATGAGTTTTTTCTCGGAAATGTTTCTTCGCAAGAAAAAGAACGGCTCAGACAGATCCATTTTCAATCTGAAACGTCTCAATCCCACTAAATAGTCCCCAAAAAGTTCTCGCTGATCTCTTACTTCCAATTTATATATACAATAAACTTCATTTCATTTTCATTTCATTTCAAGTACCAAAGTTTCTTCAGAAACAGGATTGGATGGCGAAAACGGATCTCTCCTCTGCCTATTTTCACGTAACATTTGCTGTGAGTCATCGTCAATTTTTGTGAATGAGTAATCGGGGAAAAATACTTCAGATAACGAGTCTCCCGTTCAGTCTGTCATGTGCTCCGAAAAAATTTCGCCACGATTACAAACTGGGTAGCACACGCACTACCAGTAGGAAGACTCAACTGTCGTCACCTTCAGAGCCTCTGCCGAGCGTTGGTGAACTCTCGATCCCCGATCCGGCACGCGCCCATAACACCAGCCGTGCGAGCGGATCTTTCATGGTGGTTGTCTACAGCAACCCAGCTTCGAACAAGCAGTCCTCTTCACGAGACTCCTGTTCAATATCTTTTACCCACCGATGCCGCGGAAATCAGTTAGGGAGCCCACGTAGACGACTTTACAGTGTCAGACAGGTGGAGTCTCAAACAGTCGAACTGGCATGGCAATTGCAAAGAAATGTTTGCGATCATATCGGCGGTCAAGAGGTTCAGACATACAATCAAAGGGAGTCACGTAGTCATTCAATCGGTCAATCGAACAGTTGTCGCCTACCCTACATTCAAAACAAGGGGGAGGGGCACGATCAGAACCACCCCTGGTCCTGACACTCCTGACCCACCAACTGTTCCGGATTCTCCATGAATCGAAAACAGTTCTGACTGCAGAATACCTTCCGGGTCGCTTCAATCAAATCGCCGACTGTCTGTCGAGAAGCAAGAGATAGTCGAAATGGCATCCACTAGACCCGAGGTTCGAAACACTATAAATAGACCAAACCAAGGCCTTCCCCCCTCCTCAAACGGCGAGCATGAATCTTTTAGTATGTAAAATCGGGGGTTGGCAGATTTCATAGCACAATGGTCAGAAGGAGATAAGTTACTTTTATTCCATGGATGCAGAAAATCTACTTTAAGAACGTACCGACCAGCTTGGCTGCGTTGGGTAAAATGGTGTAAAAATGCTAATTATAGCTTCAAACACCCAAACAGTAACACAGTGGCAAAATACCTAGCACATTTACAAGAAAAGTTAGCTTACTCTACTATCCTAGTGCACAAGTCTTTTATATTTACCTTAGGTTCAGATTTCTTAATAAAGCATAGGCTTAAGGCAATATCTACTCAACAGCCCAAACTGGGGCCAAGCCCTAAATGGGACCCATCTGAGCTGGTCGCCTGGCTAAGTTCTAACACTTTCCTAATTAACCTCTTTGAGGCTTCTCGTAGATTGGCTTGTATTTTGCTACTGGCTTCCGGTCGGCGCGTGCATAATCTAACTTTGCCAAGTGTGGCATCAGATCACTAAAAGGACAATGGTGATCATTTAATTCTGTGGCCCAAGTTTGGTTCCAAAACTGATACATCAACTTATTAGACGATCGGCCTGGAAGCTATTAGAATATTCAAATGGTAAAATATGTCCTGTATTCTGGTTTAAGGATTAGAGTTAAGTGAGCAGAGCCTGACAGCGGAATGTGACAGCGCCTTATTTGTTTCTGTTAATGATTCAAGCAGAGCTGCTACTAGGACCCTTATGGGGAACTGGATAAGATCTGTTTTAAGGAGGCCGGAAGGAAAGCCTCCCCGGGCAGCGTCCGTTCTACTGTAGCGTCATTAAATTGGTATGACAACCTATCATCAATGGATGAAATTAATATTATTAAGAGGTAATTGACGTGTCGGGAGAACACGTTCACAAAATATTACTGTAAACAAATAAGAAACAGAACACTGTGACTCAAACCCCTAGTAACTGTTTGATTCAGAACTTTCAACCAATTTAAGTAATCTGATATGCTTTAAGTAGACTACATGTATCTTCTTATTTCATTATTTAAATGGCATGTTTAAAACATATAACATGCTTAAGAAACACATTACACACTTTTTACGATTAATTAACTTACTTACTGGTTATTTAACTATATGGATATTCGACATTAAATAAAATATAATCTTATTAAGAATAACCTTATTTTACAGCTATATAACAACAAATCAATTAAAATTTCAGATACTTTAGGAATATCTTTTCATCTTCACATAGCGTCGTTGGTAGTCACCAGGAGCTAATAACCACGTCTCTCACCAGATGCTGTGCATCGTCACATGCCGAATAATAGTGCAAGTTTTACAAAACAATAAAACTTGTATTATTGAGCAGAGACGATGCACAGCATCCCATGAAGGCCTCCTGGTGAGAGTCTTCTATGAGGGAACTTCGAGCAGGCTCGACCCCAGGTGACGTACATTTGGCGCCAAACGGAAGTAAGTCAAATCAACTCTTAATTTATTCTGACGGAAGTTGCTGCGATTTGTGGAAAAATAATGACCGGAAGTAGACGCATCTCACCAGATGCTGTGCATCGTCTCTGCTCAATAATACAAGTTTTATTGTTTTGTAAAACTTGCACTATATCTAGCGGGGGTTTATTGTAAGGTCTAAACTGCATGATTTTTGTTTTTTTAAGATTTATTTCTAGATTGTGTATTGTTAACCAAGATTTTACTTTTTCTAGGGTACTATTTATGAGAGTATGGTGGTCATTATTATTTTCACATTTTATTAAAATAGATACATCATCGGCAAACAATATGGGTAACGTAGTTTCTTTGTCTAGTAGTTTTGGGAGATCATTAATGTATAATAAAAAAAGTATGCAGCCTAGTACGCTACCTTGGGGTATAGAACACGTCAATCGTTTTTCTTGAGAGGTAACCATTTCTAATTCGTTTGTTGCTGTATTAAGGTGTTCAATTTGGACTATTTGTATTCTATTTTCTAGATATGATTTGAACCAACTGTAAGCAGTACCGCGGATACCAGAGCCATATAATTTCGACAATATTATGTTATATGAGACTCTATCGTAGGCTTTCGACATGTCCAGTAGGATGCCCAGGGCATGTTTTTTGTCATTAAGTAGTTGTAAGGCAGTTTGAATGTATCTGTACACAGCTAGTGTGGTTGATCTGGTTGATCTACCTGGAAAATAGACTACAATATGTAGAGATAAATCAGTTAAGCAAAATAGACTCTAAGCCGACCCTTATAACTTACAGATCCGATCTGCGAAAAAATTGTTACGGAGTACCACAAGGTAGCATACTAGGGCCTTTATTATTCCTCCTGTACATAAACGACTTACCTGAAACCGTAATTCATAAGACAATTCTTTTTGCCGACGACGTTTCTGTAATAGTTACCACTAACAAAACATCCACACCACAACAGCATGAAATAGATATTATACACACACTAACTAACATTATAAACTGGCTAAATAAAAATAATCTTAAACTAAATCTCAATAAAACACAAATAATTAATTTTAATAATCTACAAAACCACCAAATACAAGTAAATTTCGACGGTCAAATTATCAAAAGCGCCAATAGCGTTACTTTCTTAGGCATAATCATTAACCCAAAATTAAACTGGAAAGAACATACAGAAAAAATATGCACTAAGATAAATAGATTTTCTTTCGCCTTATACAAGCTAACTAAAGTAGCCAACATTAATACTGCAAAAACAGCATATTTTGCATATGTAGAATCTGTCTTAAGATATGGACTACTTATTTGGGGAAATGGTAGCGATATACATTCAGTTTTCGTCGCACAAAAAAGATGTATACGCTCTTTATGCAATATCAAACCAGATATCTCCTGTAGGCCATATTTCAAATCATTGAACATACTCCCCCTACCGTGCCTCTTTATACTTGAAGTATGTACTTTTGTCATGCAGAACAAACAATTATTTCTACTAGCTAAGAACAAAACTCAAAGAAGCATTAGAAACACAAACAACTTAGCTGTGAATATTGCTCCAAACACGACTCGTTTTTTAAAAAATAGTTACAGCATGTGTATAAAAATATTTAATAAAATACCAAATAACTTTAAAACTCTTCCAACAAATAGATTTAAATTTCATTTACGCACTTGGTTACTGGAAAAGACTTATTATTCTATTGATGAATTCCTATCCGATAATACGTATAGGAATAAATCATAGTCGTATATATGTACGTAGGTACTTATTCTAATCGATGCATACTAATAATAGTTCGTAAGACTTACTTGCTTAGGTATATAAACTTAATAATATTTAATATACCTACTTAAAATTGTGTATATACATGTACATACCTATGTATGATCTTCGTCATTTATTAATGTTAAGATTAATAAATACAAATATTTCGCATGTTTTAAGATAAAACTAAATAGGTTTAAGTACAATAAACTCTGTAACATCCTAATGTAACCCTATTTATAGCGAATAAAATTTTATGATTTATGATTTATGATTTATGATCTTGACTTTCGAAAGCCATTTTGACTATCGTCTAAGACTTTATATTTTTCTAAAAATTTGTACAGTCTGTTGCACATAGCTTTTTCTAGCACTTTTGAAAATGAGGGTAATATTGCAATTGGTCGGTAATTTTTGGGGTCTGTTTTATCGTCTCCTTTATGAACCGGCTTTACTAGTGATATTTTTAATAAATCGGGAAATATACCTTCTTGAAAACTTTGGTTGATTAGGTAAGTAAGGGGTATTAAAAGTTCTTCTGCACATTGCTTTAATAGTGTAGGGGGTATACCATCTACGCCACAACTCTCTTTATTTTTCAGTTGCCGAATAATTTTTAAAACTTCCCTCTGAGTTACAGGGTCAAGATACAATGAATTTATAGGGGGATTTATTACAGACTTACCAATGGAATTTGCATCAAAACTGTCGTTTTGACCCACAGAAGCGAAGTAGTTGTTAAATGCATCAGCAACATTGTTAGGACTCTCTATAATTTTTTTATTAATTTCTAACTGAATTTTTTTGTAAATTTTTTATGGTTTTCCCGGTTTTAGTATTTATGATATGCCACATAGTTCTAACTTTATTATCTGATTTTTCCATTTGTTTAATGTACATTTTTTTCTTTGAGATTTTTATAGCACGTTTTAATGTTTTATTATATGTTTTTGTAGTATTGTTTGATAACTTCACTATTTGTTTCATTTAGTATTTTCTTTAATGATCTCTTGTGCATACAAGATTTTTTTAATGCCTGTAGTGAGCCAAGTTTTCTTTACTTTATTCTTAATTTTTATTTTTTGTATCGGAATGTACTTATCTAGAAT
This sequence comes from Cnaphalocrocis medinalis, assembly GCA_014851415.1. Classification (NCBI taxonomy): domain Eukaryota; kingdom Metazoa; phylum Arthropoda; class Insecta; order Lepidoptera; family Crambidae; genus Cnaphalocrocis; species Cnaphalocrocis medinalis. The sequence continues at coordinate 17,163 of JABMDO010000421.1, forward strand.
ATAATGAATTATTTTTATAAATGAGTTATAGTTATAATTTATATCTTTATTTTGATCTATGATTTTATACCAATCAATTTCTTTTAATGAATTTTTAAATACAGTTACATTGTTTTTTGTGAATAACCGTTTTTCTTTATAAAATATCTGATGGTATATCGGATGCACTTCAAGGTTAAGGTTTACGTGAACAGCCTTGTGATCGGACAAGCCATAGTCTTCTACAAACGACTCTTTTACAAGGGCGGGGTAGTTAGTGAATATCAGATCGATACAGGTTGAAGTGGTTTTTGTGACTCGAGTTGGTTTCCGAATTAATTGTTTTAAGTGGAATGAGTTCATTGTATTAAGTAGTTCATGTGATTGTGTATTTTTTGGTTTCATATTTATGTTAAAATCTCCACCAATGAATATATATTTATCTTTTTCTTTCGAGTTCAGTTTTTCAATAATTTATTTAATTGTTTCATAAATATGTCTACATGGCGGTCCGCTCTGTAAAGTCCAATAATTATTATTTTTAGTTTAGGTATTTCAATGGCACAAAATTCTATAACAAATTCTTTAGAATAGTCTACAATATCTCTTCTCTCAATGAAGTCCAAATTATCTCTTATAAATAAACATACACCTCCCCCTTCGAAATGTTTCCTGCAATAAATAGAACCTAATTTATAGCCCGGAATAATGATTGAATCACAGAAATCTCTATTTTTCCATATTTCTGATAATAAAAGTACATCCATGTTTGTATCTAGTAAGAGGTGTTCAATTAAATGAAGTTTGTTACCTAAACTTTGGATGTTTTGATATGCTATTAAAAAGCGATTACTGAAATGTCTGTCTCGTTGCCGATCTTGGTGCTGGTCCTGTTGTGATGTCCTGGCGGGGTTCGTAGGAGTGCCGAAATGTAGTTTTTGAGTTGTCTTTCGCTTTGTCCACTGTAGCCTTATTATTGTCTTTTTTGCTGTATTTAATATCCTTCGATGTTGTTGGTATATTCTGAATAGCATCCACTGTCGTTTCTTTTCCATTAATAAATAGTTTATTATTTTTTATGATAGCATGATGTCCGTTTTTTCGTGCTTCTTGGAGATTTTTCCGCAGTGTGTTTATTTTTTGTAATTTTTCCCCTTCCATAAATAAGTCAACAGCTATACCTGTATTTTTGAAGCATTTACAATTCTCAATAACATATTTGGTCATCCTTTTATTCAACAGTTCAATAGCTAATGGTCGGTTTTCTTCCAGTTTTACCAATTCTTTTAATTTCTTCAATATACGGGTTAATATTTATATTCATAATGTCGTGGAAAACTCTTGATACGCGGTCATAGAGGTCGTATTCCGTCTCGTTTGGCTGTTCAGGTATCCCAAATAGTACAATTTTTTTTGGACTCATCAGTGTATTTAATTGCTCTTCTATGTTTTTTATTTTTGTATCTATTGTAGTTATTTTTTCGTTTATTGTATTCTGTTCTATTTTCAACTCATTTGTTTTTTGGTTGACATCTTCTTGGAGGTTTTTTATAGCAATGTTTAATTCTGCCTGGATAGTGTTTTTTATGTCTGATAGTAAGCTAGATTTGATATTTTCCAATTTTGTATCGAGTAGTTGGCTTATGCTGCTCAAGGTAATAGTGTCTCCTGAATTGTTTTGTGGGCTCATTCGGGTGTCATCGCCAATTTCATCCACAGACCGGTCAGTATCAATACTTCTATTCAACGATTGGTTCAGGGTCTTGAACGATTGGTTTTGTCTTTTCCTCATTGTTACGTACTGATCTGGAGATGTGGGTCTCAGTGGGGTATTTTGATTATTTGTTTTAGGAGCTTTACAAACACATGTTGGGCATTTCCAATTTTTCTTTTTTTCCGGTGTAAGAGTGTTATAGAAACGTGCCTCTGATACATTAGCACATTCTAGGTCGTAATGTTTATTGCAAAAAGAACACTGGAGAAATCTTCTATCTGTGATACTTTGTTTACATCCATCACATAGAGCCATCTTTCGGGGAGCAGAAGAAGTATCTAGTCAATAGAGGTGGCACTACTATCAACTTCACTACGATAGTTCCGCTACCCGGCACTAGATGTCACTGTATTGTCGATCTTTCTAGAAGTTTTTTGTTTATTTTTTGATGATTTCTATAATGTTTAAGAATTTACTGTACTTATAATAGGGTTTCACATATATTTCACAATTCTCACAGCCTAAACTTGTATTCTTTATTTTTCTTCTTGTTAACTATCGTTTATCACGGCATTATTGTTTCAGTATATTACTCGAAGTATCTTTTTTGTTTCACTTTTAAATACTTAGATAACACTTCCTCGGGTTAATTGGATATTTAAATACACTTTTATAAAAGTTTAACATGAAAATATTAACTTTCACTAATTATTTATATTTAATTATCACGGAGATGTTCTTTCTAGCAAGACAGCGCCCTCTAGTCCCACCGTGTTGAATTCCCGTCGTGATTTACAGACTAAGTGTGTCGATAAAGTCGTGCGTGAACATTAATGCGTTAATAAAGTCATAAAATTAATTGATGGCGCCACTGCCGCTTATGTCAATAGGTATGGTAGGGTAGCCGCATTGGTAATTATAAAACATGGGAACTTTATGAGTTCTCTAAAAAAGCGAGTTCCAGATTTTGACACATTTTAAATGATGGCGCCTCATTTGGTAATAAATGTATTGTGTATAATGAATGAACGAACATTAAGGATGTGACATTTCACATAATTATTATTCGTTCATTCATTAACTCGGATCCTAATCCATCCCTAATACTTTGAAATTTGTACTCTGTGGTTTCCATACATTTCATTCTTTATATTCTTCTCTTCATTCGTTCTTTTACGAATCAGTCTTCAAAATAAAGGGATCATATTTTTCATTAAATACTTGGAATTATTAAAATCTTTAAAGATGGCAGACTCAGACGTTGCAGATTTGGATCTTACGATTGATGATTTAGTTCCAAAAAGTCCAGAAAGGTAACGAATCATTATTCAACATGTACAGTCGCAGAAGGATGATGAACACCAACGTGAACTATACAAGACAAATACCTATTTATTTGTATTTTTATTCGAGGACGTTTAATAAAAACCTCTGAAATAAGCTTTAAGTGTGTCGTTTAACGTTTTTCTTAAAACTAAAGATGTGTTGACTTTTGACCTACTTATAGTGCAGCTACCTTGGTCTTTGTGTAGGTTGGCTGTCTTCGACTAGCCAAAGAGTAGTAGGTCGACATGGTCCAATTAAAACACTGTATTTAGAAATGTTAATATAATATTATGATATTGATATCACCTCTATTTCCAAATAACAAGGCAGTGGTACAGGGTTCCTCTGATTTGGAAATTGCTTGGCCATTATTTATAAATATTACTTGTTTCACTTTCAGACTGGCCGAAGAAAAAAAGGAGAGTGGTAATCATTTGTACAAATTCAAAAATTACAAAGGTGCCCTAGCTATGTATGATGAAGCAATAAAATTGTGCCCTGAGAATGCAGCATACTATGGCAACAGGTCTGCTTGTTGCATGATGCTGGGCTTATACAAGAAGGCTTTGGAGGATGCCCAGAAAGCTGTTGCACTTGACCCCACATTCACTAAGGGATACATTCGCATTGCCAAATGTTGTATAGCTTTAGGTAAGTAATTTAAATAATGGCTACTTTGTACATAATACAAAATCATAGATAGTTATTGCAACAAGGGATTTTTATCTTATTGGTGTTAATAAAAAATGGTAAGTGTTTTTCATCATGATCAAGCTGATTTTAAGTATTTGTAGCTTGTAATATCTACAAATAAAATGATGGTGAAACCAATTTAAATATTTTATCAATTAATGTAAATATATCCCACTAAAACTAAATGGTAATTCCCTTAATTGGTTTATCACACTAACCACTAACCCTATTATGCTGCCACCAAAGATAACATCCTTAAATAAATAATTACATAGTATTCCAGTGTTTAGTACATAGTACATTATATGAATATAACAGAGAAGGCATTTATTACACCATAAATAATCTTAAAATGAAATAACTCTATCTCTAGTATTTTAATTAAGGCTACAAATTATATTCATATTAAACACAGGTAATAAATGACTATAACATTAAAATTATGGATTATTATTACAATAAGTAAAACTACAGCTTGATATTCATAATGTAATGCATAGTCGATCAGATCTGTAGGTAAATTGTTTTCAATGTAGGCTGTCTTAAGGCATGTAACTAGGAATGTATTTGGATAGCTAGTTACAGTATTGTGTATGTGTATGGTTTGAAGGCGACCTGTCGGGTGGGGAGCAGGCGGTGGCGCGCGCGAGCGAGCTCGGCGGCGCGGATTGCGCGACGAGCGAGCGCCGTGCGCTAGAGTCCCTGCGTCGGCTGCACGAGGAAGGGCAGCGCGCCATGGACGCTGCCGACTACCGCCGCGTGGTCTTCTGCATGGACCGGTGCCTAGATTACAGCCCCTCATGTTCCAAGTTAGTATCACATTTGTATAACATACAAATGAAGGGGGGTTAAATTATTGTTATATTATGACTGTTTTGATATTGCAAATGTCTATAGGCGGCAGTAATTACTTACCATCAGGTAAACCGTCTGTTCATCTGCCCCCTATATCATAAAAAATTAACGCATTTTGATTAAACTTGGTAAAATGATATTGATATGATATTTAATCTGCTGTTGATTGTTATTGATTTCTAAAAAACTAAAGGCTAATCTTATCTTATTTATGTGATGACTTTCATGAGACAAGTATGCTATGTTGACAGACCAGAGGGCAAATATATTATCTTGATAATAGATTCTTTAGGTGCTGCTCTCTGCAAATGGACTTAAATAATTGTAACAATTTCTTGAGCACACATTTAGCACTTTTTGCAATAATTTTCCATTTATATTCCATACATAATCTACATATTTGGTTATCTAATTGTCAATGTTACTTTATTATTCCACTTGTTTCTAGGACATATGCATGTGCTCAAGGTTAATTATTAGTTTTAAACACATTTAGTATCTTTAAAAGGTTCACATAGTTATAACATTAACTGCCCATACATTTACCGTGGACACAGTCTGAGGCAAGCCTAACTATGATAATATTGATTGCATGATGTTGCATCATACTAAACTACAATATCATACTTTCAAATAATAGGTACAATGAAAGAATAGAATAAAGATAGGTCTTATCACCCCACTTCTGGGCAGTCCAAAGCTGCCAATGTAAAATATAATGTATTTATTCAATGGCACAATCTATTTAGGTTCTACTCATAAGTGACATACTGTATGTTAATAGATTTTTAAATAGCTGTTTTGAACTTTATGAGCATAAGATTCATATTTGTCATAAAGACATTGATATTATTGCCTATTGTTTGATAGTCCAAATTCACATTGACATTGTTTTGTGTTTCAGGGCCAAATTGAAAAAAGCCGAATGTCTGGCTTTGCTCGGGCGTTGCCAGGAAGCACAGGAAATCGCAAATGACTCATTACGATTTGATAATTTGGATGCCGAAGCAATTTATGTCCGAGGACTCTGCCTTTATTTTGAGGTAGGTACATAAATATTTAGAAGGAGAGCAGCTAAAATAAAATTATTTACAAAATAAACCAGCGTGGCGCATCGCCACTATATAAACTTTACAAGTATTACATTTATGACTAGTTTGAACAATGTCATTGTTTACAATTCTATCTTCTTGTTGTAGGACAAAGATGAACAAGCCTTCAAACACTTCCAGCAAGTACTACGACTGGCTCCTGATCACAAAAAAGCGATGGAAGCTTACAAAAGGGCTAAGCTCCTCAAACAGAAGAAAGAAGAAGGTAATACCTTCCTATAATAGTGAAGCCGAAATAAAAAATAACGATTTCCTTTTGATTGTATATTATTAATATTTTCATTGTTTTGATCAGGTAACGAAGCATTTAAAATGGGCAGATGGCAGCAAGCCTTGACTCTTTATAACGAAGCATTAACTGTAGATAAAAATAACAAAACAGTAAACGCCAAACTGTACTTCAACAAAGCCACGGTGTGCGCAAAGTTGAACCAAACTAAGGAAGCCGCGGACGCGTGCACGGCGGCGCTGGCGCTGGACGAGAACTACGTGAAGGCCCTGCTGAGGCGCGCCAAGTGCTACACCGAGCTCGGCGAGTACGAAGAGGCTGTAAAAGACTACGAAAAATTGTACAAAATAGATAAAAGCAAAGAGAACAAACAACTCCTCCATGAGGCCAAAATAGCACTTAAGAAGTCAAAACGTAAAGACTACTACAAGATTCTCGGAGTGGAGAAGAGTGCCTCGGAGGACGATATCAAAAAAGCTTACAGGTAATAAATATTTCGTGTAGTACCTACTGAGTCGCATCAGTGTTCAGACAACAATGGCGAGGCGAGCCCCGCACTTGCTCTGTCAGCTTGTCTGCCATACAACATTTCAAAATAAAGATTTGATTGTAAGAGCATTGACTGCAATGTGATTCCAGTAGTTTTTTATAACACAATATTTATTGATATTATATCAATGCTTCCTGACATGAAAATGAGGTACCTACTGTCGGGAAGCGTTGATTTACTATCAATCAATAAATATTCGCTTCCGCCGAAGAACAAAGTCCTATATTCTATATTAAACATATTGGAAATCGGACTTTATTCTTTGAAGCAGAAGGTCTGATCTCCTATATTTAACATATTGCAAATCGGACTTTATTCTTTGAAGCAGAAGGTCCAATCTCCTATATTTAACATATTGCAAATCGGACTTTATTCTTTGGAGCAGTCGTATTGTTTTAGACCTTTAGCGTATGAGGTAGTGTCGCAACCAGATGCGCCATCCGGCCCGTCTAAGTCCGAGAATGCGTATAAAACGCTAAACATCGGGGAAATGATTATGTAATTAAAAATATTACTTAAAGATAATTATTCCACGCGGATGAAATCGCGGGTACCAGCTAGTCTTCTTCTATACTATTTATAAGGAGATAACTTCTATAGACAACGACAAGGCTTATAGGTAAACCGAAAACACGAAACGCTTGCGCGATGTAATTGAGCACAGCGCCATCTATTAGTTCATTTCTGAATTACGGACCCGAAACGAAGTGAGGGCGGGCCACTAGCTATAAAATAAAGAGGCATTAGTGACAGTTTCCCCGTTATCGTTCCCAGGAAGCGCGCGCTGGTGCACCACCCGGACCGGCACGCGGGCGCGTCGGACACGGAGCGGCGCGAGCAGGAGAAGCGCTTCAAGGAGGTGGGCGAGGCCTACGGCGTGCTCAGCGACCCCAAGAAGCGCGCGCGCTACGACCACGGCCAGGACCTCGACGACGACGGCTCCGGCATGGCGGGTCAGTCCTCAACAAACCACCTACATTTTTTTTTATTCTACGGCAGCAGGCCTGTCCCACTCCGCGTGTAGGTATCAAACTTGCAAGTACATGCGGCGGCCCCTCCGGAGGGGCCGATCAGTAGAAAATCACGAGCGAGCGGCGACGCATGCGCGACAGTTGCGTGCGATAGAAAGAGAACGCACTTCTAGGTATGAATAAATTGTAGGTGTTTAAGGGTGGGCGGTCGGAATTTCAACTTTATGTTATGGTAGCCTGAGCCTTTATTTTTCTATAAACTGTTTTTAAAAGTGGGCTTTCTGTACTTGTACTATTGAGTATTCTGTGACGGCAGACAAGTATTTGACCTCTATTTTACCTGATGATAAGTGAAGTCACAGAAAACCGGCTAGAAGCAGTGCATGCGCTGTGTTTCGCTGCGTGAATGGTAGGTACCCGAGGCCCAATCCAGAGGATGGGGGGTTAAAAGGTAAGCGGCCCACTTGTGACACCACTGGTGTTGCAGGTGTCCATGGCCGGCGGTAATCGCTTACCATCAGGTGATCCGTCGGCTCGTCTGCCACCTATATCATAAAAACAAAAGATGATGTCTAAGGTAGCCCACCACGCTCCCCTGCTTTGGCTTACCCTCACTTGGTTTTGGGATCTAGCTAAAATTTCCAATCTTTGCCAATAGATGGCGCTGGGTGTCAATTACATCGCGCTGGTGTTTCATGTTCTTGGGTATATGAGCCTGATCATTTTCTGCAGATTTAACCACTTTGTAAATAGTGTAGAAGTAATTTAAATATATTCAAAAATAATTAATTCTTACGGTCGAAAAGGCTTGAGTAGCAAAAATATATTTATTAAGTGTCGGGGGTTTTAAATGTTCAATTATAGTTTTTGGAAACGCATAGGTATAAAGATGCCCCGTTGGTCTAGTGGTTTAAGTACCGGGCCCGTGATCTAGGAGTCCCGGGTTCGATTCCCGAATCGAGCAATAGTGTTTCGAATTATTCGAACTTAGCTCGGGTTTGTGATCACCAATCCACATTAGGAAAACGTGATTAAGCCTAATGACCTAATCCCATCATAGTAGCGATGACTTATTTCTATGAAGGAGGCCTTTGCCCACACGAATATTAATTTTTCTTCAATATGTACAGATTTTCATTACATAATATTTTATTTTCTTTGATTTCAGATATAGACCCGAATGTTGTATTCCAGACATTCTTCAACCGTGGTGGACAGCCTTTCGGTTTCCATTCTGATAATGGATTCCCTGGCGCAGCGTATACCTTCCAGTTCGGTTAACTACCAAGTCACAAAGATACCTACTACCACATTTTGTTAATTGGAAAGTTATTATTTTTAAATAAAAAAAAACAGTTTTATGAAAGAATAATGAATAACTCCCAATTAATGTTTTGTCATTCCACACTAAAAGAATATTGTTAATACATAATGTTGAATAGATGACTCTTGCTAAGAATTATTTTAACACAAGTCAACTAGTGGTCACGACGCCTAACGTCGTCGAGTAGGCGGCTTGCCGTTAACATGTGGACAGTCAGCGGCGCCTTGCCGTCAACATGTGGACAGTCAGCGGCGCCTTGTCGTCAACATGTGGACAGTCAGCGGCGCCTTGCCGTCAACATGTGGACAGTCAGCGGCGCCTTGTCGTCAACATGTGGACAGTCAGCGGCGCCTTGCCGTCGACATGTGGACAGTCAGCGGCGCCTTGCCGTCGACATGTGGACAGACAGCGGCGCCTTACCGTCGATGTAGACAGTCAGCGGCGCCTTTCTGTCGACATGTGGACAGTCAGCGGCCACGTCACGTTGACACGACGGCGCGGCAACGGGTCGTTCAGATGTTACAGCTCATAAGTTAGCAAAGAAGACGAGAGGTCGTGTTCAATAACAGTTGCATGAATGGCCTTAATGTATAAAACTAAGCTGTTATAAATATGTGTGGATGGTTACAGTATTGGGATTGTTACCTAAACAAAAATATGGTCGTAAAAAAGACCGCCTTAAATAATGTAGAATAACCTATAATATGGATTCACATTAACATGCATACCAATTTATTTAGTAATTATAGTAATATGGACTGATTTGGTTAAGTAAATTTAATTTTCAATATTTCCTTCATATTGTGTTGTGTGAATATGTTATTTTACTATTAATTATTTCTCATCTATTTTACATAAAAAATAGTTACTGTTGTCTTAATAGTAGTGTTGAAATAAAAAAATATTTTTTCATAGGAAGAAAGCTAAATACACTTACCTAATATTGAAATTATGTATAATAATATCCGAATGCGTTTAAAACATACCGGGCGTATTTTCTGTGGAATACAATATTACAGCCCTTGTGATGGTTCAAACATTTATAAATCTATTGTAGCTAATATTGGACCATGCATGTGGCAAGTTGAATCCAGAACAAGAGCATATACAGCGATGAAAATTTTAACTTACAAACCGCGGAGACGCCCGATGTGTTTACTTACTAATGGACGCATCAATTATATCTAGACGAAGTGGGTATTCGGTGATACCTACATTTTAGAAATTATCTACTGTTTTAAAATAGAGGTCCACCACAAGTTAGTATTCTAGCTAGATATTTTTTTATAGAATGGGAATAGTTGTTATGCCTCAAATACAGTGACAAATCTTTTGGATTTTAGGGAACGCTTTATGGAACAGCGTCGATCGATAAAGGAATCATCTTACTGCCCTTTTTACAGTGATAAGAGTTTGCATTCTGATTCTAATTTTCATGTTAATCTGTATTTATAACCCAGTTAATAAATCCTTTATAATACAAGTTTCAATAGTATAGTTAGTACTTCTTAATATTATCATTTTGAAATAAATTTGATTTCCGCAACCAATACTGCTTTTAATTTTGTAGATTTTTCACACGAAAAAAAGTAGCTACTTATGGTCTTTACGGTTAGCTCCATAGTTTATAGGTAGTGTACTTCTTTATTTTCGTTTGATTACGCCTATTTTTGTGTGACCCTGCCATCCATACTAATATTATAAATGCGAAAGTAACTCTGTCTGTCTGTCTGTCTGTCTGTCTGTCTGTACTCTTTCACGCCAAACTACTGAACGGATTTGAATGAAATTTGGTATACAGATGATCTAGACCCTGAGAAGGACATAGGCTACTTTTTGTTGCGAAAAGGGGGTTGTAAAGGGTTAAAAGGGGGGTAAAAAGTTACTTTTCCACGCGGACGAAGTCGCGGGCGGCCGCTAGTGTTATTATAATTTCAGGATACAAAGTTACTTAAATAATTACATTTTTAATTTTTTTATCCTGGAATATAATAAGGATTTATTATAATAATATTATGTAAAATACTTGTGTACATAAATTAAAAATAAGGAGCAACTCCCGTTATTTTGTTTTATCTTGAGGTTTTTGTTTCTTTTTGTCTTTATCTTTTTCATAACCCATCGCTTTATCGCCGGGTTTACGCTTATCTTCAGTTTTACTTCCTATACCTTCGAATCTGAAACAATAGTAGGTAGCTTTACTTATGTTTTGGGAACTATGTTTTATCTCACACAAATAAAATTACATGGGTCTACGAAATTAGCAGCCATGGCGTTGCAGAAAGATGTGTCAGGAAGTGCTTTTCTTACGATTTCACCAGCATTAGGGTAGGCTGTTCTATTTAAGCAGTCGAGTCACCCTGTAAAGGTATAAGTTTGTAGATACCTACCTGTGTACTCTGTAAAGTAGGTAGTAAGTAGTGATGCGCCGAATAGTGGTTTCACCGAATAACCGAATACCGAATAATATTCGGTTCAATCTTTACCGAACCGGATATTCGGCCGAATTATTCGGTTTACCATTTTCTATTTTGTTTCCGATCTCTCTTCTATACTAGATACGGTGACCATAAAGCACTTAAGTAAATTCGTACTGAGATATAACTAAAGTGTTTATTCCTTCCGTGTCAGAAATTTTCTTAACGTATCTCTGGTTAAGTGTCTTTTAAGTAAATAATGCACTTAATAAAATCATCGCAGGGTTCAAGTGGGACTCAACCCACAACCCTCCACATACCGGGTGGCTGTTCTGGTATGCAGTGGGTGGTGTGTATGTGAACGGTCGAGTACCACCTGGACTCTTGGATGATTTTTAAGAGCACCTACTTAAGAATAAATTGCAAAGAATATAAAAAAGTAACAAAAAATCAAATTGTTTATCATTAAATAACTTATAATAAAATTGTTTATTGTTGATTCATATTTTTATTTTAATAGTTGCCACATACATAGGTAAGTGTTTTTATTAAAAAATAAATAAATTATAATTTTGATCTGAGTTCGAAAACAAAGCTTTATAATTATTATTTATTTAAATTTAAAAAAAGGCCAGATATTTTTAAGTATAAAAATAAATAGCAAAATTAATATTGATTGATCTGGATTAAAAATAAATGAATAGGGTATTTGACAAAAAAAAATTATGTGTTTAATCAAAAGACCTCTCAATTTAAGAAAACATTACTGAAAGAATTGCTCGATTCTGATTTGAATCACCTGAGATATCACACTTTAAGAGCACATATTTTGGGCAAGCCCAAAACGCTCTATACAAAATGGCTACAGGCAAGTGACGTCACACGCCCGTATCTTGTATGCGCGTCTAGTAAATTTTGTTTGGTAGCTATATCAAATGTTTCGTTTAAGTAAATGGTTTCATAATAAAAGTTGGTGAAAAATGTACGGGTAGTTCAATGATATAATTATTTTTTTTAAATTTTATACTTTAAAAATGGACTTGCCCATGAAACTTTGAATGCTCATAAAACAGCTAGACTTATATTTTTTAACTGAAAATTTTGGCCGTTGGTTCTTATTTACCAGTATTTTGGAAAAAGTATAAATATTTTTTACTATATCGAGATTAGTCAAATACCCTATTAGGTATTTTTTTTAAGTTAATGTTAGCTACATATTATATACTAATAGGGCAGGAAATAAATATGTGGACTCTAGATGTCAACATACACGTTGATTTCAAGATTACTAAAATTGATTTCATTTATTAGCTTTTTAACACATTCCTCGCCAGTTTTATGTTACAATTTACAAAAACATAAATCCATACTTCCATACTAATATTATAAATGCGAAAGTAACTCTGTCTGTCTGTCTGTCTGTTACTCATTTCACGCCAAAACTACTGAACGGATTTAAATGAAATTGGTATACAGATGGTCTAGACCCCCTGAGAAGGACATAGGCTACTTTTTATTGCGAAAAAGAGGTTGTAAGGGGTTAAAAGTGGGGTAAAAGTGTGCGTTCCTAAACAGAATAACATAGTACATATTTTGTACCTTGACCATATGATCAAGGTACAACTGTTTTCCTATGATCAAGGTACAACACCCCTACCCTTTCATGTTTATTCGCACATAAAAATTTGGGGGTTATGACGAACTCAAATAAGCACTACATTATAAACTTAGATAAAGTACTTATTTCAATCAAATGGTTTTGAAAAATATTTGGAAATAACAGAAGTAATGAAAGAAAAAAAATATTTAATATTTTACTTTTATGCCGCGAAAACGTTAAAGTGATCTCCCATGCAAACTCGATACAATGGCGCCTGCAACTAATTTCATGTTGATTAGTCTTGTGAAAGTTCACTATATCATAGACAAAGAGACATAAAAAAGAGCGCAAATTTCAAAAACGTAGGGGGCTCTAGGTACAAAGGGTGTCAAGGTACAACAGGTTCCCTAAGTATAACAATTCCTTGTCTCACACCACGTCGCAGGACAGGCTCGTTTGGCCATTTTGGATTACTACGGACATATTAGCGGTATCGCCAATCGACTTGGCACCTCTGCAAGACCT